>OY294044.1:8264051-8444544 GCA_958510825.1 Brachypterus glaber | reverse complement strand
AAGCACACATATTACATAAGAAAAATACTAGTTTCTATGTCCTATGCGTCCTAAGCTGATCACATTTCTTCTTCTTCTTCTTCTTCTTCTTCTTCTTCTTCTTCTTCTTCTTCTTCTTCTTCTTCTTCTTCTTCTTATTCTTCTTCTTCTTCTTCTTTTTCTTCTTCTTCTTCTTCTTCTTCTTCTTCTTCTTCTTTTTTCTTGGTGTTGTTTTCAAAATCAGTTTTATTTTAACAGCGTTTGATGTTATACCATAACTTTTACAATTGTGATTTAAATCTACCTTTAAACATAATACTAAACATAATATTTAGCCAATAACGACACAAACTATCAATAGTAAATCTTATGTGCTTATGTATAGCAAGTGGATGGGTGGATAATGGCATATCCACAGCCTCACATAACACGCATAGTACATAAGAATGCGATGTGATTGGCTTGATGTGCCTTCATGTATCTTGTAAGCCAATCACGGTATCGTATTCTTATGTACTTTACCTGTTTTTTAGATCTTTAGACAGTGTATGATACCAACGACCTAATAACTCTTCTCTCCAGAATACGCATACCGTTAATATAAAGTATCGCCAACATCTCGGTTTGTTTGTAAACAAATAGTAGGTATATTCAGGCCTGAACAATAACAGTCACCAGTAACTGTTGTCTCTGTTAGAACAAAGTTGTGCGAGGAAGACAGACAAATGTATATGTTGGCTACGTTTTTGTCAGTTTTTACAAATGAAATGCCTATTCTAGAGAGAAGAGTTCTTAGTTCGTTTTAAGATACAGATACCAGAATTTTTTAAATTTCAAATAATTTTAATTTTTTTTTTTACCAATATTATAAACAAAAAAATACCCAAGGCTGTTTAACAATGAATAAAAAAAAACACTAATTGTTTAGGGTATCCGGTTAAGAGTTGTAGGTACACCTATATTTAATCTATAATTAAACGATCAATAATCCTGTATATTCTTTAAACCATTTATTTTTTTATGAAAAAAAAACTATTCCATTTACAGTTGTTTATCAAACAAACTCATCAATATGTTTACGTATAAAAAGTTCATCATAGTAAAAAAAACCATCTACGGAAATAAACTATCGAGTTTCCCGACATGATAACCTACACATCTACGAGTAAGCTTCGACGCAAGCTTGGCACTAAGTTTAGTCGGTTCAAAGATAGAATTCAAAATGAGTTAACGGGCAGTTTTCAAGACATAAGTATGCTTAATAATGAGAACGTTTCGGTTCATTTGAGCAGGATGAGGATGTCTACGACCAGTTTGGATAGTTGTGGGGATTCTGACAATTTTAGTTTAACCAGTGTTGAAACTAGGTAAGTTGAAATTTTGTTTTAATAGGGTTTTAGGTTAGTAGTTTAGTTACATAACACAGGCCTGCATAAAATTTGCTTTTTGAGAGTTTATAATTGTTTAGTACTTCTCCTTGCACTCTAATAACTTTTATTCCATGTTTTTGTTTCATCACATAAAAAAAAATTAAAGACGTTTAAGATGAGACCCCTAGGTGCAGGAAAAAAAAAAAAATGGTGAAAAAAATCTGAATTTTTGGATACGGTCATTTTTGACACTGCTGATTTTAAATATCATATTGAAAAATCTGAAAAAATATCTGCGTCATTGGAGTGGTCCAACTTTTTTTTTAAGAGAACCTTGATATGGGTCAATATTGAAATTTCCTAAATTCAAATTGCGAATTAAAAATGGCGGATAAATTTTCAAATGCAGGCCAGTGTAATTGTAGTTATTTTATTTTAAGCAGGGCATCACGGTAGCTTTAAAAAAAGAGAAAAAAACAAATTTTTCGATTCGCCTCTTGGGGCAAATGACTAAAAAAAAAGTCTTGGGGCAAAGACTAAAAGAATAGGTCAACTTAAAAGATTTTGGAGCTCTTAGCTAGTATCATCTGGCCCTGATTTTAAAGAATTTTGATTTTTTTAATGTTTTAATTAATTTGTTACATGTTTATATCAAGTATTTTTATACTTGAAACAAGTAAAAGTATCATAAATACTTTTTATTAGAATATTTTTTCTCTGTTTGTACTTATAATACATAAACGTGACCCTAGTGGTTAATTTTAACTATTTTGATACTTAATTCAAGCATTTAGTGCTTAAAATTATAACGTGCCGGTTTAAAATTATTTTTTAAGCATTTGAATATTTTATCGAAGAGATAATTAAAATTAATTCTGACTATAAAATACTGCCCTCCAAAGCAATAAAGTCTGAAATCTGACATTTTATGTTCAACTTTGTAGCATCTTTGCACCTTATTTTAAGTCTTATGCTAAGAAAAAAGGTCGTATATTTCATTTTGAGATATATTTTTGTATCTGCGAAATTGCTGTTGTTATATAAATAAGTCAATTATCTCAAAACAACAAACATACTGATTAAACTTTCTTAATTACATGTATACAAGGCCAGAACAGTAAAATCGAATATTTTAAACACACACATGTTAATTTCCTTAGACGCATATTTTTTTGTACGTAAAATGTTGTTTAATATAAGCTTATAAGTAAGGACAGAAATTTTTAATTTTAAACAAAATTATAAAAATATTAATTTATTATTCCATCAATCTATTTTCTAATCATCGTACAGAGTGATATTGGTAGACTGATAGTTTCGGGCTGCTGGCCCTCTTCAGTACCAAGAGTCAACTCTGCACGCTGATTAAGAAAACGCTTTTAGACTTTACTTGCAAAAGGAATATAATGGCTATATTCCTGCAGAGTTGACTCTTGGTACTGAAGAGGGCCAGCAGCCCGAAACTGTCAGTCTACCAATATAACTCTGTACGATGATTAGAAAATAGATTGATGGAATAATAAGCTTATAAGGTTTATATTAATAGCTTATTAAGTTATATGTTTATAATGATATTGAAGTACGATTTTCAGTGGACCTACCTGGTATCTTTACCTTTAAAATCTAGTTACTTAGTGTTAATGTAGAATATTATTAAGAGATTCTTGCATTGATTTTTGAATATAGGGGTTTTCGAGGTTGATTAAATTAAATATGATAATAAAACTTTTTTAACTCTACCCCGGCAGGGGTGAGAGTGTAATTATGTTTAAATGTTTTTGATATTTTCGTCAAAATTGGCATATAGACCCCAATATACAATTTTTCACTAAAATTACCCCCACCCCTCAGGGGGTGAAGTTAGAATTTTTGTATTATTTTGTTTAACCTCGTACTATTCTACTTAATTAAGCATCCCCTAAGTCCATGACTTTTGTGGGCTAGTAGTAGAGGAAACCACTGGCTTATACTTACTTTTGAACCAGTTTCTAGGGAGTGTCCATTTTACTTATCGCCTTCGCAAAATTTAAATTATTAATTAACTGAAAAAGGCAAATCGGCGCCAGTGAGAATCGAACTCACGCTATGCCTTCCAGTAAAAACTAATATAAATATTTAAAATTAATTATCCCCCGCCGTCCGGGGGTGAAGTTGCATCATCTGATTCAGTTTCAGCTACCTCAGAAATTCCAATATACCCTGTTTTACGAAACTATTGTGAACGTTTAAAAATAACGAACCCCTGTCCCCAAAGGGTGGGGTTATATTTTTTTTATTATCAGATTCATTCATATTATACCGAATTTAAATAGGTAGGCATTTTCAAAGTATATCCGCTAAATCAATGACTAAAATATAAAATAAGTACTTTTCGTATTTATATCTAATTATAATTAATTTTGAAATCAATTACAAAATGATAGTAATTAGTTAATTACTAAATAATATGCTAATTCGTATTTGCTCCAGTTAAAAGATACACAGACTAAGGATTAATTAAGAAAAAAACATTGATTTTTCAAGGATGTTTTTATTTCAATATTAAATTCAGGTTTTATAGCCTAGATGATAATATTTGTGCAACACCTTTATTAAAATTTAAAAATATTATTTGATATCAACTAATTTTTTTTGCAACTATAAAAGTAATACAAAAAACAAAAGTATCTGTCTCAGCTGAAAAATAGGACTTTCTCTTAAACCTTTAATTATGTTTGTAAAAATAAACTATAATACAAACAAATGTGTTTTTTATTTTTTTAATCAAATTTTTTAGTAGTAGAAAAAGAAAAAAAACACTAAATTGGAGGGCTTGGGGGGACACTGAAGCCCACCAGCCGCCTCAGTGTGTGAGCCTATAAAATAACACGCTAAAAGGGAAGAGTATAGCATTCCCGCAATAAGTCCACCCTAGTTTGATTTCATTCAAATTAATAAAATCCACTAAATCATTTGAGTTTTTCCAAAATAACATTTACCGATTAAGTAAACCTAATAAATTCATAATACAAGTCATTGCACAAAATACTTTTAAGCATTTATTTAAAAATAAATGGATAAGTACAACTTCATACAAAAAGGGTTCTGGAGTTTTTAAATTGTAAATTTAAAACTTATTTTTAAACTACTCTCAAAAAATATTTTTTATGATGATAAATATTAATATTAGTATTAATATAAAATCACAATAAAAGTCAATTCACAAAATACTTAAATGGATAAGTCCGAATCCGTTCATACAAGGTTTTTGTAGTTTCCATTGCAAATATAAAACATATATTTAAACCACACTCAAAATAGTTATTTTTGTATTAAGAGCGCAAAATAACTGATTTCTGCTTGAGCGTGGAATTTGCTGATCGAGGCGTCTAGCCGACTGAAAAAATGACAACATTCAGGAAAATCCTGATATCTCCTAAACCAGAAGTAAAATAGTAAAGAAATAAAAAAGAAAATATTCATTAAACCTGCGGCAATAAGAAAGACTTTAATAATTTTATTAACAGTTGCAGTGGTGTACCATGCAAGTTCTAGAAGATAGGTTAAGAAACATAGTTGTACATTATTTGTTGCTGTTAATACGAAAAAAAAAAATTAATCATTCTTAAAACAAACAAAAGTAGAGAATGTTTAAGCTTCAAAACAAAAAAAGAATCAGTCAAATTCATTAATTAGTTTTCGAAATATTTGAATTTAAACAATATTAGTTTTTTAGGTGTCCGGAATTTAATGCGCGGCAGTGTATATATATATATTTTTTTCTTTTTAATTTGGTCTTAAATTAAGGAGTGGACTCTAAATAAATAAATTTTGACAGAACAGAGCCATACTTTTTTTGATTAAGCTGTTTAAGAAAGCGAGGAGAGACCTCAAAGTTTTGAGGTTTTCATAAATGAACAAATTAATAACATTTAGGTCGTTTTCTGACAAACAATCACGGTGGTTATTGGTCTGTTTTATTTTTAGCCCTTTAATTATGATTCATAATACACCAGGATATTAGTTAATTAAAAAAATTTTGAAAATAAAAATTAATTATATTAACATGATAAAAGCCATTAATTATGTACATATTATACAAATATACATTTATTATCATTTTAAAGTTATATATTGTTGTATTATACAGTGCGGTCCAAAAGTCACCTCCCCCCCTTTTAACTTTTGAACGAGTTGAAATATCGACTTCAAATTTAGAACTCTTAAATAAGACAACTTAAACTATCTTTTAGCATATATTTGATATTTTCAGCTCTTAAAATGTGGGCAGGGGGCATGGGTGACATTTTTTTAAATGGAAAGGGGGGTCGTGTGATACATTATTTTAAAGCTTATAAAATTCTCTATTTAAACTAACATTTTTAATTTTTTTAAAAATGTTTTTTAAGGTTTTGATTTTTCAATTTTTTGTGCTAAAACATTCGATTTTTTAAGTTTTTTTTTATAAATTTTTATTTATGTCAACTAAAATTAATTTAAAAGTATAATTAACATTTTTTTATGATGAAATTAGGCATTTTTAAAAAATTATTTGTTTTTTTTTAGAGGAATTTTGACATTAATACCCATTTTCAACCCCATTTTAAACCAATTTTTTTTTTAATTTAAAAATATGGAGTTAAATGGAGAATTTTATAAGCTTTAAAACGATGTATTACACGACCCTCCTTTCCATTTAAAAAAATGTGCCCCCATGCCCCCCCTGCCCACATTTTAAGAGCTGAAAGTATTAAATATATGCTAAAAGATAGTTTAAGTTGTCTTATTTAAAATTTCCAAATTTGAAATCGATATCTCAACTGGTTCAAAACTTAAGAAGGGGGGGGGTGACTTTTGGACCGCTCTGTATTGTTAATTTAGTAAGTACCGTAAAAATCTATTTAAGTGTTTTAAATATAGCAGTAGTTTCTTACACTGAGAAAAGTCCTTGGTTACTATTTTTATAAATTACCCCAAAAACACTAGGGGTTTGAAACCACCGCTGACTTTTCTGATAACTTTCGAAATTTCTGTCAAAATCATTCGATTCGCATTAATTTTCCTAAACAACCCTGAAAAAATTGTTAAAAAATTATTAAAAGTAAAAAAGTTATCCAAAAAAATTGAGTTTTCTATTTCATCTTGGGGGGCAAATATCTCAGAGTAGGGGGGCTGTAGCCAAAAATTTTATATGAACTTGTGGAATTATTTTGACGAGATATAATCACGCCTAAAAGATTTTGGAATTCTGGGACACCCTGTATACACTATATTATCATATCTTTGGCTTACAAGTAAAAGGCACTATGTCACTTTTTTGCAAAAATGGGATTTTAATGGCACTGAAATTAATTTTTGATGATCTATGTATAGGTAAACCGAACTAACTTCTAGGTGGACTGCCAAGAGAGTTACCCACTATACAAAACGCACCAATTTGATTTTGATTAAAATTTTATCTGGCAATAGGCACTAAGTCACTTAGTGCGTTTTACTTGTAGATTATTTCAAATGTTTCTGTACTAAGCGACTTGCTAAAAAGAGTTAATTTATAAACATATGATTGCTTGAATCATTTATATGATACAATATCGCGTTATTTATTGTACTGACAAACGCATTCAAATTTTGCTATGTTAAAGTTGATGAATAGAGACAGAACAGAAATAACAAGAATATAAAAAAACTAAATTTCGCTGCAAGTTCGGAAAACAGCCCTTAGAAATGCACCGTGAAGTGTTTAATCATTATGATTATTGACTTTAGGAGATGCTTCTTTGCCGGCACAGCCGATGGCCTCTGAAAACTGTCTTAGTTCTGGCATATTAAGCAGTTTCATATAATTAATACTAATTAATTATTATTAATAATTTTGGAAACTTTCTTTAAACAATCAAAAAGTCCAAACCCTTCTTTTAAAAATCTAGTTTTTGAAAATTTATGTAAATATCTTGTTTTCTACTTTATAGTTATACATCACGTTTAATTAATAGAAGGGTTTTAATTTTAAATAGTTGTTTTTTATATTATTTTATTGACTAAGTGCTCTTTACTTGTAAGCCGACGTCGTGGGCCTACAAGTAAAAGGCACTAAGTCCATGTCTTTTTTCAAATTTAGTTGAATTAAACTACTTTAGTTTTTCTTTATTTAACTGCAAATGGGACATTATTATGTTCAAACATGTCATTGCAATTTGCGGTAGTTTTTTTCCAAAAACAATTATTACAAAAATTAAAAAACAACAATGAAAGTTAAATTTGTCAATATCTCAAAACCATGTTTTTGGACTTAGTGCTCTTTACTTGTAAGCCGACGATATGTTCATATTATAAAGAAGTTTCTACATGTAACCTTTTCAAAATATTCCGCAATTATTTTTTTTAATATATGTATTTGTCCAACAGTGTTTTATTTAATTCCAATTACCAAATGCATTAAATAGATAAATTAAATTTCAATTTTTAATGGAATGTAATAATACAGGTAACAATTATAATATACATTAAAATCACAATGAAAGTCAATAAACGCAGTATAATTTAATAAAAAAATACACAAAAGCTTATATTAATAACCCAACGAACTAACAACTTTTCTCTCTAGAGTACGCATACCGTTAATATAAAGTATCGCCAACATCTCGGTTTGTTTGAAAACAAATAGTAGGTATATTCAGGCCTAAACAATAACAATTACCAGTAACTGTTATTGTTGTCTCTGTTAGAACAAAGCTGTGCCAGTAAGACAGACAAATTTATATGTTGGCTACGTTTTTGTCAGTTTTTGCAAATGAAATGCCTATTCTAGAGAGAAGAGTTATTAGTTCGTTGTAATAACCAAATGAAAAAGACAACATATTCTCTATAATACTATTATACCATTATACAAGGTTATTCAGAAATAAGTTCGAGAAATTTAAGAAGTGATTCTACGTTAAAAAATTTGAAAAAAAGTTCCTATAAATGTTAGTCCGGAAATGAGTTCTAAGGGAGTTACGGCTCTTTAAAATTGTAATAAAAATAAGGTTTTTAATTAAAAACTCTTTTTGCTTTTTGCCCCAAACTTTTTTATGTGTATTTTTTTTGTATTTTTTTGTAATGAATATAGATTCCTTTAGTAAAAATACATAAAAAATGCCATATAGTGTAACACTGTAGGAGCAACCGTTTAAAAAAAATCCAATTAAGAGGAAGTAACATTTTGTGCCACTAAAAATGTTACTTTTTAAAAGGCTATAACCCCTTTAATATTAAATTTAGGTGTTTTGGTGAAGTATACTTTTTAGCTAAGTTTTAAGTGAAGAATCGCCCTGCATCATTAAAATTTTATTTGTGCTTTTTTTGTTCCCCATTCAATATGTCCTTCTTCTAAGGGCCTCAGATCCCTTAGGGCTCATTTCCGGACCAACCCTTATAGCAAATTTTTTTTATATTTTTTAACGTAGAATTACCTCTTAAATTTCTCGAACCTATTTCTAAATAAGCCTGTATACTATACCATTTTGACAATATAGCCAAAATAATGCGTAAGGTAATTTAGGGTAATTTATGTACTTATATTAAAGTTAAAGCACTTTTGGTACTTAAATTTATTAAATAAAGCATCAAATTTGTCTTTTTGGAATTTATTGTTGGGTCATACTTCTCTTTGCACTCTAGTAACTAAAATGATTAAAATTTGCGTTACGTAATACTTGAACGTTCCCTCTGTCCGTCTGTCTGTCCGATGCCACGATTTTGTAGACACGATAACTCAAGAACGAATAATCCGATTGACTTAAAATATTCAGGGAAAATCATCATTTTTAGGCTTCCTTTGAACCTTTAATATAGCCAGCAAGTTGAGCTTTCTAAAATTTTGATCTAACTGACAAGAAAACTAATATAGAGGTGGTCGCTAACGTGTTAAATGTACTTTTTATGTAAATAGTTGACGTTTTATGGCAATATCGGGTATACCAAATTGTAAATCTCTAACTTTTAAAATAAAGAAAAAAAATGGGGTGTACCTTGGTCTTGTTACACCCGGTATACACTTGTTAATACATAGTAAGGACCGTCGTTAAACGACGTTTCTTGTCCGGTAAGATTAATAGTAAGTTAATTAAGACTACTAACCCAAATAAGAATAGTTAGTAAATATTCTGGAAATAATAAAAGTTCATCGTCTTTTGTCATTGCCAAAATTTGCCCAAAAATTATCATAAATACCTTAACATTAAAATCAAGGACCTTTTTAACTAATTTAATGGCCGATTAGAAGGTCCTTTTGAGAAGAATCATCATATTTGTAGTAAATAATTTTAGTAGTTTTGTCAATTTAATAAAAGTGTTCTTCGTGATTTTTATAAAGAATATTGTGGTGGTCAAGGCAAAAACTTAGCCTTTTAATAAAAATAAATTAATATATGCAGTGCTTTGTATTTGGTAGTTTACTCATGGTCTGCCTGAAAGGTCCTATCTATGTATGTTAAACATATATAGATAGGACTTTTCAGCTTAGGGAACGTTCAAGTATTACGTAACGCTCCTGGGGGGGTCATTTTGGAGTGTTACACCCATGTTAATGATATAGGAATATAGCGTTACAGGGGGGGGGTCCAAAATGATCAAAATTTGCGTTACGTAATACTTGAATGTTCCCTTAGGACGGCAGTGGTGGTCTATAGCTTAAACTTATAAGTTCATAAATCGAAATGGAAACTACTACAGAGCTACAAATTATTATTTTCAATTCGCATCCTATAGGGTTAGGCCAAAATTGGCCCACTCAAATAATTATATAAAAATTGTTAAGTCGTATACAGGGTGATCAATAACTGGCATGCCAAAATTTAAGAGGAAATGAGCCCTAAGGAAGCTACGGCCCTTTAAAACTGTAATAAAATACGGTTTTTAATTAATAACTCTGGTATCCTTTAAGCTAGAGCAACGAGTTTTTGCACGTATACTAGTATTAATAAGGGCAATAAGTTTATGTTTAATTTTTTTTAATTTATCCAAGCGTGCCTAGACGGTAAAATATGTGAGGCTTAACACATTTTTGCCCCAAACTTTTCTACATTAGACAAGTTACCATCGAAATCGTGAAAAGTGTAGGATTTAGCCTACGAAAAAAATTTAAAATAAGCTAAGGAATGTTTAACTTTATTTCGAAAGGGTTTTATTTGCCTATTTTAATAAAAAAAAACATACCTTATTACTGAATAAATTAAATTCAAAAATTAATATTTAAAAAATATATATTGGATGCTTGAAGAAAAAATAGTATGTTTCACTCAGATTAAATGTGCTTTTTTTACTCGTCTGTAGTTTCCGGACTCCGCTTCGCGTCGTCTTGCCCGTCATTTTCAACAGGGTAAATCCTTCTAGCTTAGGACTGCGAAGAGTAAGAAAGAACATTATAAAAAATTGCACGAATTTATATTCAGTGTCAATGTTAAATGAATATCTGTTTAATTCACGTAAACAAATCATAATTTTGATTTGTTGATAATTTTTAATATTCGTACTGCATCCTTATTAGGCAATATCTAGGTGAAGCAACGCATCTACGTGAATAAAATTTTTGATTTTGTGTACATTTATTATGACAAACCTAAATATTTTAATAACTGCTAGATATATCTAAAAACAACAGTTTAATGTGAGCTCGCGCCGCCATAATAATAATAATAATAATAATAATAATTTTATTTCCATAGATGTAAAATACATATAGGATAATATCAGCTTAAAAACTAAATACAAAAATAATAAAATTGACGTAAAAATTACAACAAATAAAAAATATGCACAAAAATTACAAAGATTAAAATATATATATAAATATAAATAGATTAAAATACAGTGCGGTCCAAAAGTCACCCCCCCCCCCCTTTTAACTTTTGAACGAGTTGAGATATCGACTTCAAATTTAGAACTGTTAAATAAGACAACTTAAACTATCTTTTAGCATATATTTAATATTTTCAGCTCTTAAAATGTGGGCAGGGGGGCATGGGGGGACATTTTTTTTTGAATGGAAAGGGGGGTCGTGTCATACATAATTTTAAAGCTTATAAAATTTTCTATTTAAACTAACATTTTTAATTTTTCAAAAAATGTTTTTTTAAGGTTTTGATTTTTCAATTTTTTGTGCTAAAACATTCGATTTTTTAAGTTTTTTTTTTATAAATTTTTATTTATGTCAACTAAAATTAGTTTAAAAGTATAATTAACATTTTTTCATGATATTTTAAAAAAAATATTTGTTTTTTTTTAGAGGAATATTGACATTAATACCCATTTTCAACCCCATTTTAAACCCATTTTAAAATATGGAGTTAAATGGAGAATTTTATAAGCTTTAAAATGATGTATTACACGACCCCCCTTTCTGTTTAAAAAAATGTGTCTCCATGCTCCCCTGTCCACATTTTAAGAGCTGAAACTATTAAATATATGCTAAAAGATAGTTTAAGTTGTCTTATTTAAAAGTTCCAAATTTGAAGTCGATATCTCAACTGGTTCAAAAGTTAAGAGGGGGGGGACTTTTGGCCGCTCCATATAAGTTATTTCTAAGACCATTTTTTGTCTTAAAACTTCCTAAAGTGAATAAAAGACGTTTTCCTTTAAGAATAGTTTTGTCTTAACTTTAAATTGATTAAAGCTGCCTGTGTTTCGTATACTTAAAGGTAAATTATTGTAAAGTCTAATGGTCACAAAAAGTCACATTAGTCCATAAGCAAGAACTGAATTAATGCAACCGTAATTAAAATTCACAAGTACTAACAGCATTTCTTAGCTGGAGAACACAGTAGCTTTTTGAGGCCAAACGTTTTAAAATATCTTCAATATGATACTTCCAAGAGACAGACGAATCTAAATGTACACCCAAAAATTCACAATTATTAAGTTTAATGGTTCTCTTGTCAGATCTTACCAAAATGCTAAAATCGAGTTTTGTTCTATTGGGATAAAACATAACTAAATTGGTTTTCCCTGCATTCAAAATTAACCCATTTTCATTACACCAATCAAGTATGTTTTGAACACACACATTTAGTTTTTGAGAAAGTGATACTAATTCAGAAGTGTCGTCTGCAAACAGTGTTAAGTGCTCATTTGAAGAAAGGTCATTTATAAAAACAAGAAATAAAAACGGCCCTAGAATACTACCCTGTGGAACGCCTGATTCACATAGTAGTTTTTCTGAGTATACATGTTGGCCATTCATACTAGTGACTAACAGTTTGAAATCTCCCAGACAGATATGTCTTCAACCACTTAAGAGCAGACCCACGTATACCGTAAGCATATAATTTATTTAGTAGAAGTTTGTGATTTATTGTGTCAAATGCTCTAGATAAATCGTAAAACAGACCACAAGTTTTTAATCTATTGTCCAAATTGATTTAAAGGTACACGTTTGGACTTTTTTGCAAATACCTTATAAGAGTCAATTAAAAAAAGCATTTTAAAAAAGCTTATAAAATTATCTACAATTTTTTTTTAACTTGTTTAGTTTTTGAGAAAATCAGAAAATGGTCAAAAATTTTACGATATCTTGAAAAAGTACACGTTTTTTGACAATATCTTCTAAATGGTCAACTTCTTTAAAAAATAAGTTTACGTAAAAGAGAAAGCTTATAAAATTCTCTACAAATGAAAAACTTTTTTTAAGTTAACGATATCTTGATTTTGAGGTATAGTCGCTGCCAGAGTTATAAGATAATTTTAAATTGTTCGTCCATTCGGGACGTTGTAAAACTTTAGACTCATTTAAACGAATGTATTTTTATCCAGTCCACGTGGACCGATCTAGCCAGTTAACGTTCGATCATATCCAATCATATCACACAACCAACCTTATTTTAAACGAAATACTAAAGAAAATGTTTGTTAAACTTTAAGCGTTAAGTAATAATCAAATAACGCCTTATGGTAAAATCACAAATTTTGTTATTTTCTCTTGGTATTTTAATATTACTGGTCCAGAGAACCAAGTTTATCGTCATTTAAAAGAATTTTAGTCTCACGTAATATTTAAGTGACCCCTTGATTAAGTTTTCCGGCTTATCCTAGTTATCCGATATTTCTCTAAAAATTTGGTTGGTATTAAAACCAAATTAAGCCGATTTTAAGTGAAATTGCGTTAAAATGATTAGATTTAAGTTGCAAAAAGTTTCATCAAATTCCGGTCATTCGTTCCAAATTTATGCGAGAACAAACATAAAAGAAAACAAAGTCACGCGTCGAATTGATGACCTCCTCCTTTTTGGGTGTCGATTAAAAAGTGTAATTCGATTTTACTATTTCGCCAAATGCTTGGTAAATAATAACTTAATATATTATAATAAATCAGTATCAAAATAGTTCAAAATTAAACACATAATATTAGGTACTATTGAATATTTCCAATACTTCAGAGAAAGCAGTTCCACATCAAACTCCAGCCAGACTCCAGGAATCACTCCAGCCTACTCATGCGATAGCCTTCTAGATGAAATACCCTATAGAAATGATTTAACATATACCAAAAATTTTAAATTTGACGAAGATAACTCAATATTTGAAAAACTTGGACAAAAAATAAAAAATAGAAAGGAGAAAGTGCATAGGGTAATTTTTTATTTTTTTTATTATTTAGTTTAACCATTAGTTATAAAATAATTTAAATAAAATTATTAAGTGTTACTTGCATGATTTAACATGCTTTTTTTAACTTAAAATTAGTGTTTTAACATGAAAATTTCATTTACTAATGTCAGTCATTTTTAAATACTCCAATAATTTTGCCCGTAATTATACTTTTTTCCACTAAAAACACTAGTTAGCAATGGTTTTATATTCCAGTCGATTCCAGTTGCTTTTAACGTTTTTTTGTATATTTTTAGATGCGAAAACAACAACGAACTAGTAACTCTTTTTTCTAGAATACGCATACCGTTAATATAAAGTATTGCCAACATCTCGGTTTGTTTGTAAAGAAATAGTAGGTATATTCAGGCCTGAACAATAACAGTTACCAGTAACTGGTATTGTTGTCTCTGTTAGAACAAAGGTGTGCGAGTAAGACATACGAATGTTTATGTTGCCGACGTTTTAATGAATGAAATGCCAATTCTAGAGAGAAGAGTTATTAGTTCGTTGGAAAAAAACGAACCGTATTCGAGTAATTTGACCATAACGTTTTAAAAAGTGTAAATATAAGGCATTTAAAAAATATGTACTACATGAAAAAACTATTTTTTTCACTACTATCTTAATAAGCACCTTTATCGGGATTCCTACTAGACTGTAAAGTTAAATTTCAACACGTAGGTCTGAAAAACCAGGCAACCTGATCAACAATTTTGTTAGTTAACTGTTTTCGCTTTAATATATTACGTTTTTTATAACAAAAAAATATAACTGTACATCAATTTAAATAAAAACATGTTTTTTTATAAGTGATTTATACACAAAGAAAATAGGGGAAACTGTTGTACCTTGGACTTATTTGTACCTAGAACCTACACTTTATGTCCAGTATATTTATATTTTGTTGAAATATATTATTAAAGTATAAAATATATAATAGCCTTATTGGTTAATAATTATTAAGCTGTAGCTTAAAGTTAGTAAAACTAATACTTAAAATGTGTACCTATTTAGTTAACCACTAATTATGATAATTATAAATATAACGTCATTTAAACCATAGACAAGGAAAGACCTCCAAAGCCCTTGCGGAAAAGTGTGATAAATGTGCCTTCCGCATCTGCGATAAACTTGCACATGCGAACTATTATTGTTGTTTTTGACAAGTATTTTTTAACTTTTTATGTGTCAAATAAAAATTGTAAAAATTGCAACAAAAAACAATAAATATCTACGAAGAAACGTCGAAATATTTTTTTTTATTTTATATGAATTTTCGAGGTGTGTTTGAATTTCGGGATTTTGTACACCTACTTTGAGTACACCAGGGATTGACCCTTTGCTCTTCATAAAGCAACAATACAGGTCTTGTTTAAAGTTATAAACAAATGCAGCAAAAAAAAAACAATTAAAACACAGTAGAAGTCGAAAAATGAACAGAAACAAACGACGATCTGACAGTATAAACAAACTACTAATAATTCGTCACCCCAGTATAGATTCGCACAATCTCTATTTTCGGACAATTTGAGATTTTTACTGGGGGATTTTTGGAGATACGACAAATGAATACTGGGGTGAAGAATTTTTTTATGACCGACAGTATTTCACAGCTGACAGAGATGCGTACTGCGCAAGGTCAGATATATCGCGTTACGTCATTTCGCTGCCCCGTTCTGTCACAAAATAATCTTGCGCAGGCTGGACTTTTAGTCCTCTTTTCTTCTCTATGACATACGACCATTTGCACTTTGAGTGAGGATAAGTTATAATTTGAAAATTAATTAAATAATATTAACTAAACAAATAAATATAACGCATATTAACTATTCATACATAATTTATTGACATAAAAACCATAGATAATATAGTTTGGATGACAATAAATTATGTTAATAAAAACACGTTGTTTAGTAAATTTCTTTAATAAAAAATTTGGGAGTAAAGGTGAGTTTTTTATATATATATTTTAAGAAATAAACAAATTTCAACGTAGGTACCGTTAAAGCCTATCCAGAGGCTCGCATAACTTGCATAATACATAACGATATGATGCCGTGATTGGCTTGATGTTCCGTCATGTATCTTGTGCGCAGGCTTATGGACGTTATGATAGTTCGCATAAGAGCCTGTGGATAGGCCCTTATCCGGGTACCTATATGCAGGGTTATTCAAGGAAATGGCCCATTAGAAGTTTATGGAGAACCAACACATTTGAAAATCTAATATTTGACACTGTGGGATTTTGGCATATGACCTACCAAAAATATTATCATGTTTGTATCACTTCCGGTTATAACTGTATTAAATATTATTTCCTTTGATATGTTACATTTTGTGTCTATCTACAGTGGTTTTTGAGTTATTTCGGTTTTTAGAAAAAAAAAAAAATAGCAAAATCGATCATCCTCAAAAAAAATGAACGATACTTTACTGACTAATTAAAAACCAAAAACTAATCCAAATTTTATACAGTGTGTCCCAGAAAGTAGCTCAAACTTAACTAACTTAAAATGGTAATAATTTTTTTTTAGATGTCTCTATATTTTTTTAATTGAGCTAAATAAAGAATACAATCTTATTTAAAATAAATATTTACCATATACCTAAGATCAATCCTTTTTTTTTTAGATATTTGCAAAATATTCTGAAAATGCGAAATTTTCTTAACTTTGTTGTATTTAATGAAGCGGGCAGATGGAATTAAAATTAATAATTTTATATTTTACCTTAAGGTATTAAACTGAAAATTAAATTATTAAGTCATTAAGCAACGTCTTAATCCCGGACAATATTTGCTATTTTACGTGGGAGTCATTATGACATCATTTAATGATTTTCTCTGAGTTCATGAATGCATACAGATGACTCCTCATTGTAAAGTCATTACGATATCATGTCATGAAGATCTAGCAGCGGTCTATGGAATGCGCATGCGCAAACTTTAAATTAACCGCGAAATTTAAATTGACCGCGAAATTTTAAATAAAAAAAATAAACACACACCTTTTTGCTCATATCTTGAAAACGCGAAGAGATACCAAAAAATAACGAAAAAATCGACACCCTAGAAGTCCATACAAGTCCATTTTCAACAACTTGAGGACACCCGGATGTTCCCACTGGGAACTTCCCAGTGGAAATATTCCACAAGATGACTGAAGGAACTAGTTCCTCTAGGCTAAAGCCTCCAGATATCTACGGCTCACCAAACAGAACACTATCGCTCATATCCGATAATGTGTATCGAATTAGCTGACCAGTAAGTTAATTACTAGTTATTACTAGTAGTATATCCTCATAAAGACAGCTGCCTTTTAATACTAGTATTCCTAGAAGTCGACTTTATTCGTTTAATAAGTTTAGTTAGTGGTAGGAAATAAAATGTGTCGCCACCTATAGCATAACGCTGTCAAGTGCACTGAAATTGAAACATTACAGAAGCCTGTACTATTCGGAAATCGTTCTTAATCGGGTCTCGGGCAACATTTGCTATTTCACGTGGAAGTCATTATGACATCATTTAATGATTTAACGTTAAATGTATACACCTGACAAAAAGTTCAAACATGATCACAAAATCATGAGATCTGCTCATCATGATGTTCGTATGAGGCCTCATGAGTTTATGGATGTTGTCCGGGATAATTTAATTTTCAGGGTTTAATACACATGAGGTTGATTTTTTACCGACTATTTTTTTTTGTCAAAAAGCTGTTTTTCATGAAAATTATTAGATAATTAAGGGCAATGGCGACACGAAATGTGCGATTTTACCCTTGTCTGTTAACAAGCATAATTTTTTCTATACGAAACATGTTTGACTTAGTCAAAAAAAAATATGTGATTAAAAAATTAATCTCGTGTGTATTATGAAAGATTAATTACGTTACATTACTTGTTTGTTTAACATCGTATTATTCTACTTAATTAAGCATGCCCTAAGTCCAGGATTTTTGTGAGCTAGTAGTAGAGTTTGGATCCACGTTTAGTAGTTTTGTATAAACAAATAAATTACAGGCGCGGACTGGCTTGTTGGGGATAGGTCGGTAAAATTAGAAAAAGACAGGTCTTAAACAACGAACTAATAACTCTTCTCCCTAGAATAGGCACTTCATTCGTAAAAACTGACAAAAACGTAGCCAACATATACATTCATCTGTCTTACTCACACAGCTTTGTTCTAACAGAGACAGCAATAACAGTTACTGGTTAGTGTTATTGTTCAGGCCTTTATTTACAAACAAACCGAAATGTTGGCGATAATTTATATTAACGGTATGTGTATTCTAGAAAGAAGAGTTATTAGTTCGTTGGTCTTAAAGAACTAAGAAACATAGAAAAATTGAGGGCCCGAAATAGTCATAATAGAAGAAATGATCGTTGGAGAGTCCGTTTAGCAGTGAGGTCCAGTCAGCTTGTCTTTTGGCCAGTCGGACTTTACTTAAATCATTATTACCTTGAACTTTAAAAAATAAATAATATAAATACCTCAGTCCTAAAGTATCACGAAACTAAAAGTCCAAACGGTGATTTAATGACTAATTGGATTAATCTAGTTTTCAAATATAACATTTAATAATAAAATTGAAATTATATTATACAGGGTGATCCATAACTGGCATGCCAAAATTTAAGAGGTGATTCTAGATCCAAAAATATAAAAAAAGTTCCTATAAAGGTTGGTCCGGAAATGAGCCCTAAGGGATCTAGGGCCCTTTAAAATTGTAATAAAAATAAGGTTTTTAATTAATAACTCGGGTACCGTTTAAGCTAGAGCGGCGAGCTTTTGCATGTATACTAGTATTAATAAGGACAATAAGTTTATGTTAATTTATTTTTTTAATTTATCCAGAGGCGTGCCCAGACGGACAAAATATATGAGGCTTAAAACATTTTTGCCCCAAACTTTTCTATGTGTATGTTTTTTTGATTTGTTGTAAAAAATATAGATTTCTAGAGTAAAAATACATATAAAATATCATATAGTGTAACACTGTAGGAGCAACCGTTATCAAAAAAAAAATGCAATTAAGAGGAAGTAACATTTTGTGCCACCAAAAACGTTACTTTTTAAAAGGCTATTACTCCTTTAATATTAAATTTAGGTGTTTTGGTGTATAATACTTTTTTGCTCAGTTTTAAATGAAGAATCACCCTGCAGCATTAAAATTTTATTGGTGCTTTTTTTGTTCCCCATTCAATACGTCATCTTCGAAGGGCCGTAGCTCCCTTAGGGCTCATTTCCGGACCAACCTTTATAGAAACTTTTTTTCATATTTTTGGATGTAGAATCACCTCTTAAATTTCGGTACGCGAGTTCTGGAACAGGCTGTATTATTCTTTTATTAAAAATATTTATTCATTAATTCATATATTATTCTTTCATTAAAAATATTTATTAAATATTATTATTATGAATGAATTTATTAGTGTGCCTTCGCCAAAATTGCAAATATTCCTAACACGAACTAATTCACTTCTTCAAAACAACATTTAGTGGTACAATAACAATAACATTATTATTTTTTAATTTTTATCCATAATAAAAATAGGTTCAAAACTTTTATCCACGGCCGTGATTAATAGGCCTATTAATCACGGGTCTGTAAAAATAAACCATTTAAAACCCAAAACGGCCGTGGATAAAGTATAGTATTCTACTCGCGTATAATATCTATTAATCATTCGGGTGATTAGGCCACTCTCCTGTCGGCTCGTGTTCCAAAATTCACCCTCACTGATTAATATCAATTATAATGCGCTCGTTGAATAATATACTATTATTCTAAATCAACAAACAAAAATCCTACACAGAAAAAAAGGATATCTTGAATCAAAGCAAAACGATCTTGAACCAAGGCCGCCATGGCTTTCGATATGTTTAACGCCATGAATGTCTTGGATCAAGTCCACCGTGATTTTGGCATTTGAGGTCCTAGATTTAAGGATAGTTCCTTAAATCAAAGCAACTTAAACCATTTATTTAAGATCATATTATCTTAAACAAAGTGTGTAATTATCTTGATTTAAGATCATATTATCTTTATCCAAGATCATATTATCTTCCACCAAGTCTTGGTTTAAGATAATATAATCTTAAATGAAGAGAATTATAATCTTGATTTAAGATTATGATTCTCTTGATTCAAGATCATATTGACCCCACAGTCAGGTTCCAGGGTTAATAGAATGGTAAATATTTTGAAAAAACTTCCCACACATGTATAATATTATTTCGCACGCCTATGAAATATGATACTTTCTTACTCTGTTAATTGTGTGAAATTTGGTTTCATAGGTGGTCGTAAGAAAAAGCACTTGTTTTTGAAGAAAAATTTGTTCCAACGCCATTGCAAAATGGCGCTTATAGGAATAAATTAAACTTACCCTGAATTTTTTAAGTAAATTTGAAAATCCCCTTAGTTTGAGGGTAACAGATACAAATTCGTCCATTTTAAAGCAGATAAAAACAATGATACACCTTTAAAGACAACTGACGGCAAAAAAAAACAAACCTAACTTTACTCCCGCGCATATCTTGAACTACTGCGCAAAATGTCTGCCAGCCAACAATAACAACGGGCGAGTCTACTGTATATCTACGTGGGGTGAGGCCGGCAAACTCTTTACCGTAAGACAACAGGGGCTTTGAGTCAAGATAATAACTCTTGATTCTCTGTTACTATTTTAAATGTCATGCATTTAAGGAAAAAATCCTCGACACAAGGATTTTTCTACCAAGACAATAATTAAAGGAAACCAAAGTCACAGATAATCTTAAACCGAGGATACATAATCTTAAGAGAAGATTATTACCTCGATTTAAGATAATATAAATCCAAGACAATTTTTATCTTCTGCCAAGATAACCTTTTTTTCTGTGTACATGTAATAAATATTAAATAAATATATTGCGGCTTCATTTTTGCAAATGTTATATTATAAAATTTACTTTATTAAAGTAAATTTTCACAAACTAGAAATTTGAAATTAATATTTCAAAATACTTTACGTATTTATTTATGTCACTTTTCACATTTTAATTTTAATTTACAGGAAATATCCCAAGATAAAAAGTTTAGGCAATAGGATCTGCGTTAATTTAAAGTTTGTGCAACAAAATCCATTATAATAATCATTAATAAAAGCAAAATTAAGATGCATAAAGTTGAAAACTAACGATATAATTAAATATAAAGTACAGTTATCTACATAGATCACTGAAATTTGCATTTTATAATTAATACACGAACTTTCCATGCAATAAATTTTACAATGTTTAGTAATTTAATATATGTTTTTTGGGTTGCATATTTTTAGTTAATAGTTATAAATAAATACGTTGTTTTATTTATACATTTTTCTATTGTTCGACTCTTATAAGCTCATAATCACACGCATTTTGCGTGTTCTTATAGGCCTATAAGAGGTTTGTACTTTTTTTTCTTTTGGATTGGCAATACAGGACAAAAGACAATCGCTTGACGTTTTCCGTGCAAATGTAAACACCGCTTTTAAGTTTAGTTTTCTACGAAATTGTATTTTAAGTTAATTTTTACGGTGTTAAAATTGTGCCTTGGTTACTTGCAGTGAAAAAAAGAAGAGCTGACTATAAAAGATATCAAAATTTCATTTGTTCTATGGATTTCAAACATAACGAAAATTGTAATGCCAACCCAAAACAGAAATCCCTAAATCGGTCATCAATTTTATTGTAAGTTTTTATAAATTTTAGAGCAAAATAGAAAAAATAGTTTCATAACAAGTTTTTAGCGCACTAGTACTTTGGAAAATTCGCCGGAAGCGGCTCGTTTTCTAAACTTGTTCTCGTGCTCTAAAAACGGGTGTTATGAAACTAGTACTTTAATATACTATTTTCTATTTTGCGTCTCTTATAAGCTCATAATCACACGCATTTTGCGTGTTCTTATAGGCCCATAAGAGGTCTCTACTTTTTTTTCTTTTGGGTTGGCAACAGACCAAAGTCTATCTCTTGACGTTTGCCGTGCAATTGTGAACGTCGGTTTAAAGTTTAATTTTCTACAAAATTTTGTGTTTAGGTTATGTTTTACCGTGTTAAAATTGTGGCTTGGTTAATTGCAGTGGAAAAGAGAAGAAATGACTATAAAATATATCAAAATAATATTCGTTCTTAGAATTTTAAACATGGCGAAAACTGTAATGCCAATTCGAAACAAAAATCCCTAAATCAGTCATCAATTTAAATGTAAGTTTTTTAAAATTTTAGAGCAAAATAGAAAAAATAGTGTAAAGCACTCGTTTCATAACACGTTTTTAGCGCACTAGTACTTTAGAAAATTCGCCGGAAGCGGCTCGTTTTCTAAGCTTGTGCTCGTGCGCTAAAAACGGGTGTTATGAAACTAATACTTTAATATATTATTATACACTCAACAGTGAATGAATGCCTTATTGAATTAACCTAGTTTTAAAATATAACATAATAACCCAAGTATTAGATATCCAGGGGATATACTTTCTGGATATAGAGTATATCTAGTGGATAGCCTGGATTGCCATTAGATATCCGTCCATTTGGAAAAATCCAAATGTCCGCCTATATCCAGATCCTGGTAGGATATCCACTGGGTATCCACGAGATATCCGGTGGACTTCTATTTTTTTAACCTCCCTAAAGTATATTCACTGGACATCCATTAGAGATCCATCATGGATATCCTGGATATCCATGATGGATCTCTAATGGATATCCAGTGGATATACTTTAGAGAGGTTAAAAACAGATATCCATTGAATATCTCGTGGATATCCATTGCATATCCTGCCAGGATCTGGATATAGGCGGACTTTTGGATGTCCATGGGATATCTAATGGCAATCCAGGCTATTCACTGGATATACTCTATATCCAGAAAGTATATACCCTGGATATATAATAGTTGTTATGTGCTGTCTGGGAAGATATAGCCATTTTGTAATTTAATTAATTAAATTTACATTTTATAATTTACATTACATTATTCTTTCATTAAAAATATTTAATTAATTAATTAATTAATTAGAGCGCCTTCGCCAAAATTGCAAATATTCCTAACACGAAACCAATTTACTTTTTCAAAACAACATTTAGTGATACAATAACAGTAACATTGTTTTTTTTTTTAATTTCTATCCTTTACGTAGGTTAATAGTATATTATTTAACGAGCGTATACTAATTGCTATTAATCACCCTAATGATTAATAGCTATTATATGAGAGTAGAATAGAGTACTTTATCTACGGCCGTATAAGTAGATACCATAAGTTACCTACAATTGGTTTATAATTTTTATAAATCTAACTAAAAATTATTTATCAGCATTTTTTATTTTTTAAAGTGAAAAATACATATTTACGTATACGCCTGAAAGGCCCGGGGTATGTTAATATGGGATATCGATGGAAAAGGACGTTTTATACCACATGGTATAAGATAGCAGTAACAATTTTGCTAAAATCTTATTCCAAAAACTTGAATTAAGGCATTCCTTACTGTATTTTTAATACATTTATTTTTCTATAAGATACAACTAATTATTTAACCTGCCGGGCCTTGGAGGCCCGGGGTATGCATCCTAAGGTTAAAAGATTAAGGGTAGTAGCCAACGTGTTAAAAGTTTGTGCAACAAAGTCCATTATTACTAAAAGCGATATTAAGTTGAATAAAGTTGAAAACTAACTATATAATTAAATATAAAATAGAGTTCTGTAGATCTTTAAAATTTGCATATTATAATTATAACATAAATTTATTTTACATAGTTTAAACTAAAATATGTTTTTTGGGTTGCATATTTTTAGTTATTAGGTATAAATACGTTGTTTTATTTATACATTAATTATTAATTTGTTATACATTTATTAATTAATAATAATTATTAATAAATTATTTTTATAAATAATTTATATTTTTTTAGTTATACGACAGAATATCCGTTCCTAAAATATCCGCTAGTAAAATACCCAGGAACAAAATATTCGAAATGAAAAATTTATGTGGAAATATATCCCGGCAACAAATTATACCGGCAACAAAATATCCAACGAAATATTTAATATTCTTTGCGAAAATAACGAATTCCGTAGAAAACAAAATATCTTAACGACAACGTGTCCAAACTAAAAAGTATTTAAGATAAAATATCTTTACGACAAAATATCCTAACAAAGATATATTTTACAAAATGTTTGGGTGAGAATACAATTTATATATATGTAGTATGCTGTACTGATAAGTGAAAATACCTTACCCCTACGATGGTTTTTTTACCCCCTCTTTTCTCTAATCTAAAATCGTGCTTAATGTTTGCTTTTTCATTTATAAAATATAATTTATTTGTGGATTAATACGTTATAATTAAGAGGTATGTGTATTAAATATAAATTATATTCTCTCTCATAATATCAATTCGTGATACTAGTTTAGGTACCGGTGCTTTTTTTTTCAAATTTTACTCATATTAATCCCAATTTTTGGAAAATGCAACTCCTGCTAAAGCAGCATTTTCGTCATTGGGATTAATATTCGTGAAATTTATGTAAAAAACCACCGATACCAAACCTGGTATCACTTATGATATTACCCCTGACAATAAAACCAAGTTTTGCGTACTCGGTGCGTAATATACTATTAATTAATAAACATAATAACAGTTTCTGTGTAACAATTAACAATGTTCACGGGCTTCATGAATTTTATTTGATAATTATTATAATACAATACTTTTGATTCGGTGTAAGGAGCACAGTATTTAATTTTAATATTTTTGAGTTGATTATTTTATTTTTTAGGGAGCTGGGTCGTCCAAGCCCACTAGTTTCTTCTATGTTTAATATTATTTTCAGTACTCGGCGAATTTCCAGTCCTCGCATAGGCTCCGCGTCGACTTTAGCGTTGACGCGAGGTTTTAAATATTTACATTTTTATTTCTTTTTATCTTATTTTTTTTAATGATCCCATTTAAACGAGTAAAGTGGAAAAAAGTTATCGATAATTAAAAATTAAAAACTTCCGTATTCTTAAAAGATAAAAAGCGAATGTCGTTTTTTTCTTTGAAAAACACCGATATATACACATATGTATAGTTAATATGTATAGTCAATATTGTTGTGTGTAATAAATTAGTCGTCAAATGTTTCGATTTAGTGACCCTGATAAAAATATCCCTCATAATTCGGCAAAATTATTCCGTAAGCCTATGTTTCTGTGTTTATTTTCAACGTTGATGAGTCATAACTGAGTTTACGCCGACTAATAATTATTTTTCTTCTTTTTTATAGTATTTTCAACGAAATAGTCGAATGCAAGATGTAAACAAAAGGCTCAAATCTCAAATTTGGAGTTCAGTAGTTACAATAGTATTAGTGGAAGGCAAAAACCTTTTAGCATGTGATCACGAAAGTGGGACATCTGATCCTTATGCGAAGTTTAGGTAAGTCAGTATGTATTATTTAATTAACTGGAATAAAAAGTTAAAACACAATTTTAAAAATTTTTAGACGAGTTTAGACAAATCTTACAGTCGTAAATTATATTTAATTTAAATTAGCCACTAGCATTTTTAAAAAAATCGATTTTTCGATCTGAAAAAAAAAAAAATGAAAAATCACTTAAACAAAAAAATTTATTTTTATCTGTCAAATGGTATGCCTTAGGGGCTGTCCATATATTACGTAACGCAATTTTTCAAAAAAATTGACCTCCCCTCCCCCCTGTGTAACAAACTGTCACATTTACCAACACCCCCCCCTGTGTAACGCGTAACAATATAAAAATTTTGTTTCGCAATAAATTTAACTGTATTCTCACTATTGATTCGTTTTTCTCGACAAAACAAACATGAACCTAAAATATAGTATAACATAACCTTAAAAAAAAATTACACGAAAAAATCACTTAAACTTTAAAAAAATATTCATAATCAATATCACACAGGGAAAAATTACTAGGTACCTCTTTTTACACTGAGTGTCACATATAACGTATATCGTTTATGCACAGGTACACAAAATACTACACACATTAGTGTTCTGTGAGTACACATTCCGCGCGAAAATGTGTCATCGCCGATGATTCATCGGCAAGATCACGCAAGAACAGGGCCGTAAGATTTTTTTTTTAATATCAATGCCAACAGTTTTTTTACTGATTACAATATTATTTAAATATGCATAGTTTCGTCAATTTTTGTGTGAAAAAGGGAATTATGGGCCACTAAATTGTAATTTATGTTCAAATAAAAATACATCTACCAAGCTTACGAAATAAACATTAAATTTATTAAATTCCGTTACGTAACGTTTACCTAGACCCCCCTCCCCCCTGTCACAAACTGTAACAATTTCTCTGAACCCCCCTAGGCGCGTTACGTAATATATGGACAGCCCCTTATTAACACCTGCGAAAGAATGGAAAAAAGTGACATATGTACATGCAAAAAATTAATTTTTCAATATGTTTCTAGATTTTAAAAGGATAAATTCTGGAAAACATATTTATTATTTTAATGACTGTTAAGCACATATTTGGGTTTATTATTGTTCATATTACAACCCTAGTTCCTTTTGGGAGCATGGTACGCTGGAGGCACGCGATCGAGGCACGGTAGCATCCTTGATAAGGTCATCTCTAAGAGGCCTATTCTTGGAACTGTAACTGACTCGATACTTCCTTAGTATGTCTTTACAAGATCATACAGGGCAAATACCGCCCCAATGGACACAACTCTCATAAACGTCGATATAACAGTTTATACTGATGGTTCTAAAACAATTCAAGGCTCTGGGGCAGGAATATTCTCAGCGCACTTAGAACTAGGAAGCAGCATCCCCCTAGGAAAATACTCATGAGTTTTCCAAGTGGGGATTATAACGCTGCTAACGTGTTAATATCTTAAGGTAACATTAAAACTAGCACTTGAATGTCATTTATCATAACAGGATGTGGGAGCAGAAAATACTCTTACATTCTCATGGGTAAAAGGACATAGCGGAAATGCGGCAAATGAGAAGGCTGACAGATTGGCACGGATGGGATAGGCAACGGCACCAGTTGGTCCGGAACCTATAGTACCAATGTCATATAATCATGTCACCTCACTTATAAACCAAAATACCCGCATAAAACATAGTTACAGCTGGACCACTCTTGACAAATGCAGACATGCTAAAGCAGCCCTTCCCATTCCTTGTGAAAGGAAGGCGCGCTTCTCCCTGCAACTTAAGAGAATCAATTTAAGGTTTCCATAGTCTACTTTGCAGAGAATGTAACCTAGAACACGAAACAATGAAACACCTGCTCTGCCACTGTCCAGCGTTAGCGTCAAAACAAGGCTCGACATGGCCGGTATAAGCAACATCACCCCTAATTCCTTACTGAGGTACATTTAAAGGGTGGGATGGTTAGGGGATTATATGTTGCTACCAAAGGGAGGTAGTACAATGGGCCCAACAAGGTGGCCTAAGTGCATGTGCTGTGCATGAATATGTCTGCACCCTCCACACCAATTATTCAGTATCCAGTATCCTAGTGCCTTTTAAAGACATGAAACCCAAATGCTTTTGTTTTTTCATTTTAACAGTACTTTTTTCTGTTGTCAAATAAAAAATTTCAGCGTATTTTTTTAATTTTTTTTCGGTTTTTTGAAGCTTTGGGCTGTAGAACGTAGATAAAATAGCATATAACATTCATTTGATATCAGCTTTTAGTGCACTCAAATAATGATAATTTTTTCACTAGCGCGTCTAAAAGAACTTTTGTTCTCGTACACTAAAAGTTTAAGTTGCAAACTAATTTCATAATATATGAAATTTTTATATTCTACTTAGGAAACGTTCAAGTAGTACGTAACGCAAAATGTACCAAAATTCATACACTTCATTCCTCGGTTCTCGCGTTATTCAAGGCTGTAGAGATTTCATATTTTGGCTATCCCCCTAATACACTCTCTATAATCTATAATAACGCGAGAACCGGGGTATGAAATGTATGAATTTTGGTATAATTTGCGTTACGTAATACTTGAACGTTCCCTTAACTTAAAAATAAAAACAGAAAATTTATATTATATTCTTGGGGTCATGTTTTCTGTTATTTTAAATAAATTTTAATATATTTAAATTAGGCATACCTATTATAATACCAAATTATTTTATTGTTATTCTAAGATAAATAATAACTATTTATTATTTTAAATAATAATAATTTTAATATTATAATATAAATCAAATAATTTACGACGGAAAATTTTAATGTAGCAAAAAGTTATTATCCTTGCAAAAGTTATTAATATCAAATTTTAATAAGGTGTAACTAATGAATTATTATTTTCTAAGCAACATATAAAAGATAACATTAATATTTAATTAGCTGTTAATAAACAAAATAAATTTAGATTAACGCTCTAGTGAGTAGCAAAAAAATGTATATTGCATATCTTACTCATTTAAGATAGATGTAATTTTAGTTTACCTTAACAGTTTGCCTAAAAACTTGAAAATTTATTTAGCAGTTATTAAAATTGGTGAGTTTTGATTTTGATTTTTTAAATATATCGAAAAGTATTCATTAAACACAATTCTTAAGGATAAAACCACCAAACAACATTGAAATTTAGGGTGTTTATCTGAGATTACTTTGTTCCTCTGTAGACAACTATTCATACCTCTCCAGACTAGGAGAGGTATAAGTAGTTGTCTACTTCTAGCAATAGATGGCGCACAAGTCTAAATCAATCTAATGACTACATTCCTTTAGCGAATAAAGTTTTAAAAGGTTTTCTTAATCAGCGTGCAGAGTTTACTCTTGGTACTGAAGAGGGCCAGCAGCCCGAAACTGTCAGTCTACCAATATCACTATGTACGATGATTAGAAAATAGATTGATGTAATAATAAATTGTTTTATAATATAATGAAAATAAAACTTTGATCGACTATGATTGATTCTACCAACTTCGAAAGTAATCTCCCAAAAAAAAAAGTAATAGGGGGTTAAACTTTTAAAAAAATCGAAAAAAGCTGAAAGAAATTTCCGATTAACGTAACTTTTTCGGGAAAAATCGCTTTTATTATAAGGATCAATTCTAACAATTTTAAAAGTAATCCCCCCAAAAAAAAAAAGTTATGGGGGGTTTGGGAACGTTCAAGTATTACTTAACGCTCCTAGGGGGGGGGGGGTTCATTTTGGAGTGTTAGGCCCATGTTAATGGTATAGGAAAATAGCGTTACAAAAGTACAAAATGATCAAAATTTGCGTTACGTAATACTTGAACGTTACCTTAAACTTAATAAAAAAAATAAAAAAACTGTCATTTTCATTCATTTTTAATTTTCCGCTAAGAAAATAAAAAAAAATTAAAGGTTTTTTGAAAAAAATTTTTTTTTTCAAAAATTTTTCGGTTTTCGCAAAAATAAAATTTAAACAAAAATGTTACATTTTTTTTTGAAAAATTAAAAAAAAAATTAATTGTTTTTTAAAAAAAGATCTTCAAAAAAAATATTTTTTTTAAATTATTTTTTTTAAGATTTTGGAAAAATGCAATTTACTGTAAATAATATATAATAGAATGCGTAGCATAACATATGTTCACGGCTTGTTTTCTTTTTAGATTAGGCAATGAAAAGTACAAAAGTAGAATAATTTGGCGATCGCTAAATCCCAGATGGCTAGAACAATTTGATCTCCACCTTTACGACGATGGTGATCAGCAGCTAGAAATTACTGTATGGGATAAGGATAGAGCCAGAGATGATTTTATAGGAAGGTAAGAAATATTTTCTTTTATGATAGTACTTAAATACCAAGACACTTTTTATAGCAGAACGTATTATATCCCGAGATGCCTAGTATCGAGGGATATAAGTTTGCGAGGCTATAATCATTTTCTCTACCGTAGTTTATATATTTTTTTCACTACTAGCACATTTATTGTTATTATTTGGACTTTTTTTATCGATAATAAAGTAAAATGTTTGCTTGATTTTAATTAACCGCGAAAAAAACGAGTAGCCTTTGAAATCGCCATTTTTGAAAATAAATTAATACATTAATCTATTTACCAAAATTTTTTATATTTTTAAAATGTGACAAAAATATAGGTAAGTATAATATAGGTTTTTCTAGAAATTTTGACGAAAATTATCATTTCAACCCCATTTTAAACCCTCAAAAAAATGTCTAAAAAAATAAAGAATATATAACCAAATAGATAATTTTATGAGCTTTGAAATGATGTATTACACAAACAAACAAAAGAAATATTCCTCCTACAAATTTTAAAAGTACCTACAATTTCTCCTAATTTCTATGTATTTATTACTTTTTTTAAATAAACATTATTATTATATTATGTAACATTGCAAAGGTTAAGAAGAGTAGTACTATTATAGAGAAGTACTCTTATAGAGAGATGCTTAGTACAAGAGGCTTAATATTTGAAATAGTACAGCTAAAGTGATATGTACTTTGCATAAGCTGGTATATTTTTTCTTGTGATGTGGGTTCGGTCCCAACTTGGGATAGTTTGAGATAGGGCGCGTCGTGGCGGTAAAATTTGTATATGCATAAATACGGATTTGGGTAAATTGTCCTGAATATAAATGAGACCAAACTCGTTTACTGGCAAACAGTATACTAAAGTTTATTTTTTTAAGGTATAGTAATTTTAAATTTGCCGCTAAATACTCCACAAAGTCCGATTTACACTGAACGGTTGCTAAAAACACTTTTGTATTCCTGTAGAAACAAAATTTGTTTATAAAATCGCAATAAACCATTGTTTTCTCATTAATGACACGTCAACGTTTTACGGTTGTGTAAATTGGACCTAGTCATTTCGCTTACGACGCATGCGTATCTTACTTTGCTATGGTAATTTCGAGATTGTTTACAAGCGGAAAGGTTTAAAATAACTATACCTTAAAAAAATAAATTTTACTACTGTACTAGTACTGTTAATGCTCATTAAAACCAACGAAATATTTTGAAGTAAAACTACCTATTTGTTACAAATCTAAATAAACAAACAGTTTTGTTTTAAACAGGAAATATGAAATATCTGAAATTATAACTTGTGGTTACTATAACTTACTTAAACAAACTGATATTTGCATAAAATGAAATGTATTCTTCATTGTTTAAAATATACTAAGTATTATCATAAATAATAGATGTATTACATAAATATTAAACAATTATATTATAGCATAAATTAAATAATAATATTATTAGTAAAAGTTTCGCTATTTTATAAACAGTAGTCGGCGAATTTCCAGTACTCGCATAGGCGCCGCGTCGACTCTAGCGTTGAGGCGAGGTTTTAAATATTTACATTTTTATTTCTTTTTATCTTGATTGTTTTTAATGATTCCATTTAAACGAGTAAGGTGGTAAAAAAGTTATCGATAAATAAAAATTAAAAACTTTCGTGTTCTTAAAAGATAAAAATCGAATGTCGTTTTTTCTTTGAAAAACACCGATATATATACATATGTATAGTTAATATGTATAGTCAATATTGTTGTGTGTAATAAATTAGTCGTCAAATGTTTCGATTTAGTGACCCTGATAAAAATATCCCTCATAATTCGGCAAAATTATTCCGTAAGCCTATGTTTCTGTGTTTATTTTCAACGTTGATGAGTCATAACTGAGTTTACGCCGACTACTGTTTATAAATGATTTTAGTCTAACAATTCTTGGAATTGCCGTTATTTTGTGCTTTATATAATTTTTGTTGATATTTTACTACTTTATTTCTGGTGTTTAAACGCTAGAACCATAAATCTTGTACATGTATTATTTTACCAACAATTTGGACAGAATGAAAAATAATACTGACGCCTGTCATAACTTTTATTTTGTTTTGCACAAAATTGAACAATTAATCAAGATTAATGACACTGGCCTAAAATGTTTAAGCTTTTTAAACTTTTAACTTGTTTCGTACTTCTTTCGAGATCGTGATATATACATATATACATAGGGGAAGGGGGCGCTAGTGTTAACAGGGGCAAATATTAACAGTTAGAAAAACTACATTCACCAGACACTTTATATTTACATGGTACTTTCGTTCAATAGTACCCAAAACACCTAACTTGGTGCCAGAACTTCGTATGTGGTTGATATCACTTTTTTGTCATAATCGTAAAAATTTTCTCTTAAAATTTTTTGATCTCATTAAACGCATTAATGCAACAACAATGTGTCAATATTGTTCAAAATCAATTAACTAAATATTTTTTTTATTTAAAATGTTAAATTTGATTTTTGTTTATGAAAAAAATATAGCTGTTGAATTTTTTCTTCTAGTTTAGAATTTTTTTTTTAGTTTAGAAATTTTATTTCGTTTTATCTATTATTATAACAATAAATGATTTTTAATTAATATAAAGTTTTTTCCTTGGTAAAAAACAATATAAAAATATTAAAAAATAATAGTTTTATTGACTTCAACACTTATTTTATACAGAATATTAAAAAAAAAAAAACATTTCCCAGTTAGCAAAATAACATGACATTCACTTGAAAGCCACGTTAATATATGACATGTGATGTTAAGATTGTAGTCTCATTTAACAAGAATGTAGCATGGTGGGGATGTCCTAAGTCCGCCCCTAATAACATCACACAATGATATCCCGAAAATAACGTGTTTGTGACATCATAAATCCACATTCCTGCGCTGTTATATCTAATATCTTATGGATGCTGTTACTGGTACTTTAATATTTAAATAATATTCTAGGATATTAGCTTTTCTAAATAAAACCATTAAAAACGCTATAACCCTATAAAAAAAATCGGATTTAAAATCAATCAGTAATTGTAACAATCACAGATTGAAATAGATAGATTCTAAATACGAAATTGCAGATTAAGCGGAGAATATATTCCTTTAATCCGTGTCCGTGGTCTTGAGAAGCCCGGCAGAGCCCCCTATCCATTGGAAATCGTATAATGTGTATACAATTTCCTTATAATAATTTGCTCTATCAGCATCATCTTATATCGATTTTTTTGCTTCGAACGTCGGTGAGAAGCAAAATAACATGACGTGAAAGCCACGTTAATATGTGACATGCGATATATTCACAGCGTTGATAAATATTTGTTATTAAATAACATGGTTGTTACGTCCCACGTGTTATGTTGCAAATGTGATGTTAAATACATGTTATTTTTCAATATTATGTGATGTTATGATTTAGTTTAAAAATACACCCAAAAGTGATGTTAATTCCTTGTAATATAACATCCCTTGCTACATGGGATTTTTTGCTTAATACATCTGAGAGGCTCAGTGCGAGTACTAACGTCGGAAAAAGGGTGCAGGTACTGGAGGGATAACCGTACCCCGGGCATGAGGGAGCTGTTCGTTTTTTTGTAAGCGTAGCATAAATTCAGCACTGATTAAAATCGACCACTAGTCGCCTGTCCCCTCTCTGCAACGGCGCAACGCCTGTGTATTTTTGATAAAAGTTTAAAAAAATCACAAAAGATAACTTATAGCTTTCATATCCCTCTATTTATAACATTTAATGATAGTTTTAATCTTCGTGTTTCAGATGTGTGATAAATTTAAGCGATTTAGAACGCGAACGCACACACAGCTTGTGGAAGGAGCTCGAAGATGGGGCAGGATCTCTGCACCTCCTGCTGACGATCAGCGGAACCACAGCCTCTGAAACGATATCAGACTTAACCACTTACGAAGATAACCCGAGAGAAAAGGAAAACATATCGAATCGATACGTAAGATAATATTAATTATAATTAAAGCTCAGATCAAGGTATTCATTTACCGATGACTCGTAAAAAAATAATTTTAAAAACTAATTTATAAGGTAAATACACAAAAAAAATACACCGATGAACACTGTTATTGAATCGATGCTTAAAATTCATTGCCTTTATGTAGAAATTCATTATATTAACGAATTTTATTATTTTCTTTGTCACCATTAAAACATCGGTGCAAAATCAATGTAATTTTTATTGAAAAATAAAGTTTAGTGCCTCACACACGGCAAACTATTAAAATCTATAAAGAAATTGCACTGCTCAACTACATAATTTTCACAATCAATAAGAAAATCCCTACCAAAATGTCATATAGCTGCTATTTTACGCTTTTTAGCGATCATCAATGAGCATATATTGGTATAGTGGCTTTCGCATAGATGGTTGAAAATTAAAATACTTATTAAAAATAAGCATATCGGTATTGAGAGCGTACAAATTGGTGGCGCCATCTAATGTTTGCACAAAAGTACTACACATTAGATGTTGGCAGACCTGTATTCTGATAAGAATTATCTATATCTAGATACACAGGCGGACAAAAAATTTGTCTCGAAGCCAGCACCTAGTACCGACACGGCAAATCAAATTATAAATGAAAATAAAGTTTAGTGCCTTATAGACGGCAAACTATTAAAATTTATAAAGAAATTGCACTGCTCTACTACAGAATTTTTACAATCAATAAGAAAATCCCTACCAAAATGTCATATAGCTGCTATTTCACGCTTTTTTGCGATCATCAATGAGCATATATTGGTGTGGTGGCTTTCTCATAGATTGTTGAAAATTAAAATACTTATTAAAAATAAGCATATCGGAATTGAGAGCGTACAAATTGGTGGCGCCATCTAATGTTTGCACAAAAGTACTACACATTAGATGTTGGCAGACCTGTAATCTGATAAGAATTATCTATATCTAGATACACAGGCGGACAAATAATTTGTCTCGAAGCCAGCACCTAGTACCGACACGGCAAATCAAATTATAAATGAAAATACAGTTTAGTGCCTTATAGACGGCAAACTATTAAAATCTATAAAGAAATTGCACTGCTCTACTACAGAATTTTTACAATGAGAAAATCCCTACCAAAATGTCATATAGCTGCTATTTCACGCTTTTTTGCGATCATCAGTGAGCATATATTGGTATGGTGGCTTTCGCACTGACTGTTGAAAATTTTAAATACATTAGATGGCGCCACCAATTTGTACGCTCTCGATACAGTTATACTTATTTTTGATAGGTATTTAAAATTTTCAACAGTCAGTGCGAAAGCCACCATACCAATATATGCTCACTGATGATCGCAAAAAAGCGTGAAATAGCAGCTATTAGACATTTTGATAGGGATTTTCTCATTGATTGTAAAAATTCTGTAGTAGAGCAGTGCAATTTCTTTATAACTCAATGTAATTTTTATTGGTATCACGTAATATTTTGGTTCAGATGCTTTAAACTATATTTCACTAAATGAACTTTCATGTCGACTTTGCTATTGTTCATACGAATGTTTGGCTATCGAAAGAATTTGAAGAATGTGTGTGCCTCTCACTTGCACGCATGCACGCTTTATGACGCTTATGACGTAAGAAAAGAGCGCGCTGGCAGTTTCGTGATACCTCCCCCCTTCGTCGGAGCGGAGGTGTAAAATGGGAAAGCTCTTTTACTGGGCAGTGTATTTTTACTTTAATTTAAATCACCTTGTCCTAACTTTTTTAAAAATTTATTTTTATTTTGATTTCTGAATAATGTTTATAATTACGTATACGTAGCTACGCGTAGCAGGGTTTTGCGAGTCATCGAGTCGCAGTCTACTGTAATCAATACACTTTTTACATTTTTGTTTAACCTCGTACTATTCCACTTAATTAACCATCTCCTAAGTCCAGGACTTGTGTGGGCTAGTAGTAGAGGGAACCACCGGCTTTAATTGACTTTCAAACCAATTTATAGGGAGTGTCAGCTACACTTACGCCTTCGCCAAATTGCAATTAATAATTAACTGAAAAAGGCAAGTCGGCGCCGATGAGAATCGAACTCACGCTATTTGGGTAGTAAACTCCTCAAGTACGACGCGGTAGTCCACCACACCAATCCTCCCATAAACACGAATCCTCCCATGAGTGATCTCTACGCGCAACGTAGCTATATGGCATACTGAGCAAAGTTTAGTCATGAATTGCAAAACCCATCTAAGTTCTTCTTCTTCTTCTTCTTCTTCATCTTCTTCTTCTTCTTCTTCTTCTTCTTCTTCTTCTTCTTCTTCTTCTTCTTCTTCTTCTTCTTCTTCTTCTTCTTCTTCTTCTTCTTCTTCTTCTTCTTCTTCTTCTTCTTCTTCTTCTTCTTCTTCTTCTTCTTCTTCTTCCTCTTCCTCTTCCTCTTCCTCTTCCTCTTCCTCTTCCTCTTCCTCTTCCTCTTCCTCTTCCTCTTCCTCTTCCTCTTCCTCTTCCTCTTCTTCTTCTTCTTCTTCTTCTTCTTCTTCTTCTTCTTCTTCTTCTTCTTCTTCTTCTTCTTCGAAATTTGGTTAGCTCACTATAAATTTGTATTTATACTATATATCAAAGTGGTATTCTGGGCTTCAGGTCACAGCAAAGTGTTCTGGAGTTCTACTCCATCCCCGTAGTCCTAAACTGTTTTTTTTTAATCCGTAGTTATGTTTGCGCATGCGCATATTAATATAAAAAAATTCTGTACTTATAAAAACTTATCTTCACGTGTTCGTCGCTTCCAAATCAAAATTCATCAGCATTACAAAATTTGTCATTTAATGATAAAAAAAAACATTAAATTCACTCTTAATCCAATATATTCTTCACATGTTCGTCGTTTTACTGCACATCACTATAAAATATATAAAATCGAATCCAGGGCATATCAAAGATAGCAAATAAATAACTATGCTAAAGCACTTGATGCTGAAAATTAAACGCGATTAACGGATTAAAAAATTCTCGCCAAAAGTATACTTGTTCCCCCTATCTCGTATAAAATGGAACTTGACCCATCTAAGTTATTACAAATCTTCAAATATAACTTTTTTTCAGATTTGGCATCGAACATTTCACAACCTAAAGGACGTGGGCCATCTTACCGTAAAAGTGTTTAAAGCAACAGGTCTCGCAGCTGCAGATTTGGGAGGAAAAAGTGATCCTTTTGTAGTTCTAGAACTTGGAAATGCACGACTGCAAACGCAAACCGAATACAAAACTTTATCTCCACAGTGGAACAAAATTTTCACGTTTAACGTAAAAGATATAAATAATGTCTTAGAAGTTACAGTTTTTGATGAGGATAGAGATCATAAAGTGGAGTTCTTGGGTAAAATATCAGTGCCTTTACTAAGGTAATAAATAGTACCTTATACAGGGTTATTTAGAAATTAGTTATGTATGAAAAAAGTTCCTATAAAGGTTGGTCCGGATATGAGCCCTAAGGGAGCTGCGGCCCTTCGAAAATGGGCATATTGAATGGGGAACAAAAAAAGCAACAATAAAATTTTAATGCTTTGGGCGATTTTTCATTTAAAATTAAGCAAAAAAGTATTCTTCACCAAAACACCTAAATTTAATATTAAAGGAGTAATAGCCTTTTAAAAAGTAACATTTTTAGTGGCACAAAATGTTATTTCCTCTTAATTGCATTTTATTTTTTGAAAACAGTTGCTCCTACAGTGTTACACTATTTTACATTTTTTATGTATTTTTACTCAAGGAATCTATATTTTTTACCAAAAATCCAAAAAAAAATATACATAAAAAAGTTTGGGGCAAAAATATGTTAAGCCATACATATTTTGTCCGTCTAGGCACGCCTCTGGATAAATTCAAAAAAATAAATTAACATAAACTTATTGCCCTTATTAATACTAGTATACGTGCAAAAGCTCGTCGCTCTAGCTTAAAGGATACAAAATATACCTAAATTTAATATTAAAGGAGTAATAGCCTTTTAAAAAGTAACATTTTTAGTGGCACAAAATGTTACTTCCTCTTAATTGCATTTTTTTTTTAAAACAGTAGCTCCTACAGTGTTACACTATATGACATTTTTTATGTATTTTTACTCAAGGAATCTATATTTTTTACCAAAATTCCAAAAAAAAAATATACATAAAAAAGTTTGGGGCAAAAATATGTTAGGCCTCACATATTTTGTCCGTCTAGGCACGCCTCTGGATAAACTCAAAAAAATAAATTAACATAAACTTATTGCCCTTATTAATACTAGTATACGTGGAAAAGCTCGTCGCTCTAGCTTAAAGGATACAAAAGTTATTAATTAAAAACATTATTGCAATTTTAAAGAGCCGTAGCCGCCTTAGGGCTCATTTCCGGACCAACCTTTATAGGAACGTTTTTTTGATATTTTTTAACGTAAAATTACCTCAAATGTTTCGTACTTATTTCTGAATTACCCTGTATACAGGGGTAAAAAGATACCACAATTCACAAATTTATAGATTTAGAATTATTTAAAGATAGGAACATTAAATTTTTACTATTTAAAATGATAACTTATTTACAGATAATTTAACCTTTAACCTTTAATTTCAAATAGTTTTTTTTTCAATATTTAATTTTATTTATTTATTTTAGCATTTTATACAGTCATTGAGCGCTCCATTAATTTTGAGAAAAAATATTTGAAACATTTACAGAGTTGAAAATAATTATTATGTATAATAACACAGGCCCACAAAAAAAAAGTTGTTTGTGCTGGGGTTGAGACCCATCTATTGTTATGTATTTTGGGATGTTAAACACGAAAGGCACTCCATGTGCTCATTTCTTCGCTATACCGAAAAAACTATCTAAAATTGTGAAAATCTCATTTGCAATTTCAATATAGTAAAAGAATCAATTAAAATGCATTATCGGAGTTATATAACTAACAATGGTCTCTTTCCTCAAGCAAGATAGTAAATTAAAAATCGCACAGTGAATCTTTTCAAAACAGATTCGAATATTGGATGTGCGAATATACTGCGTAGTTTATTTTATAAAACATAACTATATTCTATACACAAACATATACTATTCAAACCTGTTGTAAAACTATTTACTATGCGATTTTTAATTTACTATCTTGCTTGATGAAACAGACCATAGAAAAGTGGTTCTAGGTAGTTTCTTTTTTGTTCATAAATATCGTTTAAATGTATTATATTCATATAATGACTTTTTATATTTATCAAATACTCTATACCTTATACTAATGCTTATTCCAGGATAAAAAATGGGGAGAAAAAATGGTATTCCCTTAAAGACAAGAAGTTGCGAAGTAGGGCCAAGGGTAACTGCCCGCAGATTTTGCTGGAAATGAATATTGTTTGGAATCCAATAAGAGCCTGCATACGAACCTTGAATCCTAAGGAGGAAAAATACATGCAGGCTGAGGTTAAATTTAAGCGTCAAGTTTTTGTGAAGAATGTTTTAAGACTGAAGGTTTTTGTTTTGTATTTTCTGGAAATGGGAAAAATTTTACAGTAAGTAATATAAAAATAATATACATCATTTTTGTATTATGGGCATGATTCTTGTGCTGTCAGATAAAACTTTAACATACAGCTTGTTCCAGAACTCGCGTACAGAAATTTGAGGGTATATTTAAAACCCTCTGGAAAATATGAAAAAAATGTCAAAAAAAGTCCATCTTCGTTCAATTAAAAAATAAGAACGCTTTAAGTGGACCAATACTGTTGTTGATGTTAAATTACTTTTAAAAGTTGAATTTGTAGCTATGGAAGCAAATTTAATTATTGCAGGTACATATTCATGGTGATTAATGTGACATAAATATCTATTAATGTCAAAAAAACACCGTCGAATGGAGTGACCCTATAAAAATAGAATATTTTTGTCAAAATATAATAACCTAAAAAGATTCTAAAGTTGAAAGTCTCAAACAATGCACGCGTCAACAATTAAAATACAACCATAGTTACTAATAAGTAGGGAAAAACTAATTTGTAGGTAATTTAACATCAGCAACAAGATTGGTCAAATTAAATAGCTTCTTTTTTATTTAGTATTGAAGATGGATTTTTTTTGAATTTTTTTTTATATTTTCCAGAGGGTTTTTAATATACCCTCAAATTTCTGTAAGCGAGTTCTGAAACAGGCTGTATTTTCTTATATTGATAAAACAGTTATTATTTTTTTTAGAAACTGTTTTGAATGGGAGTCAAAAGTCCAAAGTTTTGCAGCATTGGTGCTTTGGTTAATTCTATGTTACTATTTCGAACCTTGGATGACTCCTGTTGGTGGACTGTTGATATTCTTTAAGCAATACGTAGTAAGATCCTTAGCGGGGCCCAATTCTGTTCCGTGGGATGAAGTGGTTGATTCGGATTTGGATGATGACGATGATGAAGAAAAAGACAAGGTATTTATTTTGTAATAAATACTGAGATAACTTGCTATATTTAGTTATTATTAGTATTTTTTTTATATTAGGGGAAGTCGGGGTTAACTGGGCAGATTTTTTTCATATCAAGTTTTTGAAAAACCTGTTAACAATTTTCAAACATTTTCTATAGCAAAAGATAGATTAGTACTATAGTTAGAACATATTAATACTATAGACAAATATTATTTATATAAAAAAAGTTATTAACGATAAAGCAGTTAACCCCGATGGACCAGTTAACCCCATAGGCCAGGGTTAACTGGTCCACTAACAAAAATATATTGTATTGTAATTATTGTGAATAAAATCAAATTTAAATCTCACATAATAATAGACAACATAATATGTTGAATATTACATATATCTCAGGATTAATTGGTCCGGGGTTAACTGGACATGGCCCAATTAACCCCAAACTAATTAATATTGACATAAGTGATCCCAAACCAGTTAACCCTGAGTGACACCACTGAATGAAATCATAAAATTTTAATACTCAATAATATATTTGAAGGTGGCAATTATTCAGAATAATTAACAAAATATTCAGTATATTAGGTAAAATATTAGTCTAGATCCTCCTATTAATAATGCAGTATTAATTAAAAAATAAAAGTTCAGGTAAATACCTACTTTTCATCGAAAAAAATGAACTTTCTTTACTATAACTTACACGTGGGCAACACGGTCCGCCATAATACTTTAAACAATACTACTAACTAAATATCACTAGAATTTGCACTAATGCGCCAATACTAATAAACAAACTTGATAAAATCCAGGTGGAACAGTTAACCCTGTAGCCCAGTTAATCCTGACTTCTCCTTTTTTGTAAATTTAGCTTACAATAATGTTTTATTCTTTAATTGTTATAGGAGGAGAAGAAAAGTTTAAAAGAAAGACTGCAGGCCATACAAGAAGTGACACAAGGTGTACAAAATGCCATTGGAAGAATAGCTTCGTTGTTAGAAAGTATAAAAAAGTAAGATTTTTTTTTTAAATTGAAAACAATGGTTTTGTTTTTATTTGATTTAATAGTTTAATTTCCGAATATCTATTTTATTTTATAAATATTTATTGAAGTAGATAAAGAGGTCATTCGATGATATATTCAAATTTAATTTAATTTTCACAAAGATAGATAATTATAATTAATGATTTTTTATTGGAAAGAAATAATAACAATTATTAAATTAATAAATTGGTTTAATTAACAATATTTATCCAATACATACAGATAATAAAACAATTACCAGCTTTATTTTAAATAGATAAACTCAATAATAACCCCCGCGTGGCTTTTACTTTATTGAGTGGATAATTATTTATTTTAACAACTCAACTCTCACTTGTCAGATTATTTTCTTGTAAATGTCATTAAAATTTTTAATAAAAATATGAATTCCTAAGCTATTTATTGGATAAAGCCTTGTATGACACTCATGGGTAAACCGATATTGCCCTCTCGAAAATTAACCTGCTTGGCTGACGCCTCGCAGGTTAATTTTCTCATGGGCAATATCTTAATTTACCCACTAGTACCATAAATAACTATTATCTATTTGCGTTTCATAATTACGTTTTAGTAGTTTTGGTTTGCGTGTTGTAATTAACAGTTTTAGTAACTTTTTTATTAATTGTAAAATAGTTTTGGGGATTTTTTTTGTTAATAAGTTGGTGACAAATTAATTAACATTGACTTTTTTTCTTAAAATTTTGGTACTCGGTATTCACAGTAGGTATCTAAAGACCTAAAAACAGGTAAACTTCTTATAAAATAATAATAAATATTTATGTTTTGTATTGTTTTGTGCGTGATTTTGGGCTGTGTTTGATTTTGTGTCAGTTAAGTTCAAGTTATTCTTTGGTAAGTCCCAAATAGTAGAATTGGAGGTGCACTGCAGTACTTGTTAACTCTTTCTCATCCATTTTTATCCAAAATAACTATAAAAATACACTTAAAAAGTTTGTAACCATTCGTAATTTGTAAGGAAAAGTTCAAGTATTTTTACCAATATAAATCAGTCATATTGAAATTATTCAAAACTAAAGTACTTTTTAAGCAAAATAAAACGCGCATATAAATAAAATAGTATAAAGAACTCTTTCCATCAGACATTTGGCGCACTCTTCTATTAGAAAACTCTCCGCTTCGCGGCTCGTTTTCCAAATATGAACGCTTGCGTCAAAATGCTGTCTTATGTAACTTGTCCTTTAATATACTATTTTTTTTAATTTTCTTTTTTTGTATTAAATATACGAGCTTACCTAAATGAGCAACGTGTAAGAAAAACAACAACGCCAACCTTTAAATATTGTACTTCACTCTACTACTAATTGTAATTGTAATTGTAATTGTAATTGTAATTGTAATTGTAATTGTAATTGTAATTGTAATTGTAATTGTAATTGTAATTGTAATTGTAATTGTAATTGTAATTGTAATTGTAATTGTAATTGTAATTGTAATTGTAATTGTAATTGTAATTGTAATTGTAATTGTAATTGTAATTGTAATTGTAATTGTAATTGTAATTGTAATAATAATTGTAATTGTAATTGTAATTGTAATTGTAATTGTAATTGTAATTGTAATTGTAATTGTAATTGTAATTGTAATTGTAATTGTAATTCTAATTGTAATTGTAATTCTAATTGTAATTGTAATTGTAATTGTAATTGTAATTGTAATTGTAATTGTAATTGTAATTCTAATTGTAATTGTAATTGTAATTGTAATTGCAATTATAATTGTAATTGTAATGGTTTATTGTCATTCTAGGACCTATTTTTATAATTAAATAAGCAGTAGAATAACAGAATATTCTACAAAATTAAATCTATTAAAGTCAATTCCATCACTATAAATAACCATATGTAGTCCTACACTGATATAGAGTTTAAGTTGATGTTCCAATCCTAGATCGTCATTAATTATGTTATTTTGTTTTCAGTATGTTTAATTTTACCATTCCTTATCTCTCGTGGATCGCAATTATCTTGCTGACATCAGCGACGGTCGTCCTCTATCTCATTCCCATTCGTTATTTGTTGATGATGTGGGGAGCCAATAAATTTATTAGGAGGATTCTACGACCACATGCAGTTCCGAATAACGAACTCCTGGATCTTATTTCCAGGATACCAGACGACGAAATGCTGGTAAGAACTATTATTGATTCTGCTTTTATTTATTAATTTAAAAAAAACTACATAGATAATACAATAATTTTATAATTGTATAATTGAAATTGTTATAATTAGAGAAGGGCAAATCTACATGAAAGTAACCAACTAATATAAACTAGATGTATTAAATTATCTTAAATTAGGAGTGTGTGAAAATAAAGAATATTCGATTTTTATTACCAACCGATTTATTTTAACCCTACTGTTTTTTTCTAAATCTAAATATTACACTAGGCAACACGGTTTCTTGCCCTGATTGGAGTCATATGTTTTTTAACTAATTTTGGGTCGCTGAAACCGAATCTGGCCTCAGAATATTTCTATTACCTAAGTTTTCTGAGAAAAATGAGATAAAAATGTTAAAAAAATCATTATTTTATCCCTCTTTTGTTCTAAAATCATGGGAGATAAAAATATTCCAAGGACAAATTTAGATTCGGCGACTCAATATTCGTTAAAAATGGGGATATTATGAAAAAAAATATTTAATACAAAAATGGATAATGTGGCATAAGGGGACAAGCTTATCGCCACGTACTCATGCTAAAAATTGTGAAAAATCATTACTAGGTGGTCAAAAATTAACTAAAAAAATGTTACGTAATATTGTTCTTATGTAATAAAGTAACATTTTTATGATGTAGAACCATTAAAAAAAACAAACAAAAATACACAATATTTTGTGTTATAAATTATTTTTAAATAGGTATAATTGTCTCTACTAAAATTTAAAAAATAAGACGTGCTTAATTTTTTTAAGGTCAAATTTGGATTCTGCGCCTTTAAATTGATAAGAAAAATATATTTTTTGGGCTCGGGAAAAAAGTTTACACTGTGTACTTTAATTTTGTTTCTTTTTCATTTATTTACTTTTTACGAACAAACTAAGCAAAATAAAAAAATATTTGTATGAATATTTTTGTAGAGAATTTTATAATCTACAAATTAAGTCCTATAAAATTTTTACACAGATTTGATAGTTTTGCCACAAAAGAGCAATGAAGTAAACTCTGCACTTTCATTTTAACCTTTTTATTTTTTTTTTCGCATACTTACTCTGACAGTAGGTCCTTGGCATATATATTTTTGAGTTCCTCGTATTTTTTTTAATATACCCTAAAATTTTCAATATCCTACTCTTTTTTTAAGATTTTGAAAAAAAAACGTCATTATTTCCTGGACTTTTTATCTCAAAAATTTTAGGTGCTGAAATTTTTCTCAGATTTGTTTCTATGCCCTCGAATTAGTAAGAAAAATTTACTTTCCGATCGGGGCAAAAAAAAAGTTGAGATTTGTTGCCTAGTGTTATACTTCCATGTTATAATTTGATTTATTTTAGTATTTTGTACAAAATATTATGAATTTACCAAATATTTTATTGTCATACTAAAAATTAAAAATAAATGTTTTTGTTAAAAAGTTTTTTGTTTGATATAGTCCTACAGGCATCACCCTCATTAAACATCATCTTGTTTCGTGTATTAAATTTTTTCATTATTCATATCGTGGTAAATAAATCAATTTATAATAATAATGCATTTATATCCCACTTTTAATTGTGTATAATTTCACTAATTAAATCAGAAAACGTACCTAATTTCAAAAAATATTTTTTTTTTCTATTTTGCGTCTCTTATAAGCTCATAATCACACGCATTTTGCGTGTTCTTATAAGCCCATAAGAGGTCTGTACTTTTTGTTCTTTTGGGTTGGCAACAGTCCTGGCCTATCGCTTGACGTTTTCAGTGTAAATGTCAATGTCGCTTTAAAGTTGAATTTTCTACAAAATTTTGTGTTTAGGTTATTTTTACCATGTTAAAATTGTGGCTTGGTTAATTGCAGTAAAAAAGAGAACAGATGACTATAAAATATATCAAAATATCATTTGTTCTTAGAATTTTAAACATTGTGTAAACTGTAATGCCAATCCAAAACAAAAATTCCTAAATCAGTCATCAATTTAAATGTAAGTTTTTTTAAATTTTAGAGCAAAATAGAAAAAACTGTATAAAGCACTCGTTTCATAACACGTTTTTAGCGCACTAGTACTTTAGAAAACTCGCCGCAAGCGGCTCGTTTTCTAAACTTGTACTCGTGCGCTAAAAACGTATGTTATGAAGCTAGTACTTTAATATACTATTTTATCATTCAAAAAATACGCAAATATCCACCAAGTTTTTAAATTAAAAAATTCTTCTATAATAGTTTTCATTTAGTTTCTTTTATTGTACGTTCAATGTCAAATCTTTCGATTGGTCTTTATGTAGATTTGCTCTTTATTAAAATGATTTAAAGTTAAAAATATATTTAAAAATTAATTCACTGAGCTTTTATTTTTATGAAGCTCTTAAATATTTTTTTCTTTATATTTCAAAATTTATTTGGATGTTATAATATGTTAAATAATTAATGATATTTCAAAAAGTAGTCATTACTTTTAACATTTTAATTTAAATCTAACTAATAAATCTAATTAAATGTAATAAAGCCACTTTTTGAAATGTTATTACAAAAAAATCATTGCTTAAAAGAGTAACTGATTAACGCTTTGTTTAATAACTAATTTTTATTTACATTTTCTTAATCTAGGGTTCAGGTTTTCAAAAACATATATTCTGACCAAAAGTAAAAAAATCTGTTTTCTTTATTAATGAATTAGTTGGCTACACATGCAATGCACATGTATTAAAGTTAGAGTTTCCTGTTTTTTTTTTATCTATCATAATAAAATTACATTAACATAATGTTACTATATAGTAGTTGTTAACTACCCAGTTATCTAGGCTAGATTATCTAGTCCTGTATTTATATCTACATATCGCCTTGTAAATTCCGAAACATCGTATCTGAAAAATTACCACTTGACAGGTATAACAAATTATCCTTTTTTAAACAATTAATAAGGTATTTATTTAGAACTTTATTAATTACACCGGCACACAAAAAAAAAAAAATTGTCTGTACACCGGGCGCCACCTATCTACGGGCATGTTTTTCGACCCGCTGAATACGAATTTCAAGTCAGTTTAGGCCGTCCAGCCTTCAATTTCGAGTAAAAAATTTTTTTTCTTGCCAAAACATCGAATTTTCGCTATTTTTTGGGTTTTTTTGCAATTTACTCGAAATTGAAGGGTGGACGGCCTAAACTGACTTGAAATTCGTATTCAGCGGGTCGAAAAACATGCCCGTAGATAGGTGGCGCCCGGTGTACAGACAATTTTTTTTTTGTGTGCCGGTACACCGGGCGCCACCTATCTACGGGCATGTTTTTCGACCCGCTGAATACGAATTTCAAGTCAGTTTAGGCCGTCCAGCCTTCAATTTCGAGTAAAAAATTTTTTTTCTTGCCAAAACATCGAATTTTCGCTATTTTTTGGGTTTTTTTGCAATTTACTCGAAATTGAAGGGTGGACGGCCTAAACTGACTTGAAATTCGTATTCAGCGGGTCGAAAAACATGCCCGTAGATAGGTGGCGCCCGGTGTACAGACAATTTTTTTTTTGTGTGCCGGTGTTACATATAAACAAGGATAAGTTCTTATTCATATAAATTAGTAAATTATTCAATTACTACCCTACTAATTCCATAAAAAATAATAATTTTTAGTCTCCCATTTTTCATATATGACGTTTTGGAATTTACAAGGCGAAATGTATTTTTAAAAATCACTGAATTGCTAATATTGTATTATTGGTAGTCAGAAAATGTGTTTTTGTTTAAATAATTAAATAACATTTTATATAGATTAGATATCACCCCTATTTTGTGTGTTTTTATCTACCTACTAATTTTATCTGCATCTGCCGGTGTCATCAAGAATGTGGTGTTAACATTATTGGTAAAGTATGTAAATAAATTTGCATAATAGGTGTTTTTGTATGCTAATAAATAGGTAACGGGTTGGTTGCTCTCTACTCTAAACAACAAACTTAAAATGAGATTTTATCTGTTAAAGCTAATTAAGAAAAACATACATGAAATAGCTATTTTCCTAACAAGTATGGAAAGAGGCTCTTTTCATCACTAGATTGCATTTTCCTGAAAAACTCGTAGCGAAGTTCAGGCAAGCAATCGAGTGCGGAAAAGTCTCTTTACGTATGCGTTAGGAACAATATTTTTTCTACGAGCGAGTTAAAAATAAAACATGCTTTTATACTTATAAGTATAAGTATACTTAATTGAATAATTAAATTTTATTTTTATATTTTTGAAATTTTGAAAATTTTCAAAATTTCGGAAAGCCTTGTATTCGTGCAAAAATTTTCAATTTTTTTTGTGTATTTTTGCGTTTTATGACGTTTTATGTCGATATAAATCAATTTCGAGCTAAAAAAAAAAAATTGTCGGTCGGTCGGTCGATCGGTCTGTCCGGGAAATCTTGTGGGCACGATAACTTAAGAACGCTTTAAACTAGAGACTTGAAATTTGGCATATAGGTATGTTACCAAAAGTTCTCGCTCGGGATTGTTTTTGGTGAACATTGGTGTGCGGCAAGGGGAAAAATACATTTTTTTTACAAAAATTTGAAAATTGATCTATGGGGGTTTTCAAGGTTGCTGAAATTGAACCTGATATTAAAAAAAAAATTAACTTCACCCCCACGGGGGTCGGGGGTAAATATTTTAAAATATTTTCAATATTTTCGTGGAGATTGGTATATAGGGGTTTTTGTGGTCGACGAATATAAATCTGATAATATTTTTTTCCTAATTTCACCTCTGAGGGGTGGGGGTAGTTTTCGTGAAAACTGGTGTATTGGGGTTTTTGAGGTTGTTGAAAGGGAATCTGATTATAACAAAATTCTAACTTTACCCCCAAAGGGGCAGAGGGTTTTTCTCATGAAAACTGGTATACTAAGGTTTTTATGGTTGCTGAAAATGAATCTGATAATAAAAAAATCCATTTTACGCGCTGAGGTGAAAAATGGGAAAGCTCTTTTACTGGGCAGTGTATTTTTCATAGAAAAAACAATTGACAATGGAGCTCTCTACAACTAGAATTATGAAACAAAAGACGTCTACCCTATCTCTATCTCATTTGTGCTACACTTTCCAGCCAACCAAATAAATACTGTATTTGTTTTTCATACAACAAATACAGTATTTATTTGGTTGGCCGGAAAGTGTAGCAGTGAACGGCACGAACGAACATAGCTAATGTGAATCTGTAGAATAAGATAATTCTACTAAAATTTAGATGGCGCCAGTAATTTCTTTAATATAGTTGCACTTTTCGCCCGGCCAAGTAAATATTGTATTTGTTCAACAAAGAACAAATACAGAATTTGTTTGGTTGGGTGGAAGTGGGAGTGTATGTATGTCTTCTATCCTTTTTGGGTAGAACTTTTGTCCCTGTCTAATCTAACGGGAGAAATCTCTATTAAGAAATTTAAACATTTTTATTATTTTGTGAATAAATACAATAAGAATAACACGACAGAATTAAGATATTAAACAGTTTTAACAATTATTAAAAAGAATCTAACATTAGTTATTACCAATTCTATTTTGGTTGAACATTAATGATCCATTTTTTGCAGTTTTCATTTGCATTTGCCATTTCTATTATTCCTTTAGGTAACATTTAATATTCTTCTTTAAGGTTCGCCATTTTCTTTTATAAAAACTTTACAATTAAAATTGACAACACAATTGACACGACTATTTCACAAACAATATATAGGCAAATCAAAACGTTACATTTTTAGTTTCTTAACCAATCAGATCAAAATGAATCTGATAATTTTTACACATATGCAATTATCACTTGGTTACTATGGAAACAATAAACTGACAGTTACTGACATCTTAATAAATGTTATATTTTTGCAAAATGTGTTTTTAATTTGTGAAGCTTAACTTTAGTTGATTTATTTTTATTGATAAGCAATATAAATGCTTATTTTATTACCATCCTAGGTATAAACCCTAATTAATTACAGATAATATATTATATTTTATGCACTTTCTATCTTTAAAGCTTTAAATCACTGATATTCATAAATTTTAATTTATTTAATTAAAAATAATAATAATAATAAACGTTTATTGTATAAAAGATTACAAATCTTGTTACAAGAGGTTTGAATATATAAAAAAAAATACAAGAGAAGAGAAAAAATACACTACTAAAACCTAACTATTTAAGTAATTTGATGATTATTCATAGATAATTTAATAAAAAGAAAAAGCAAAAATTTTAATACAAAAAAAAAGTTAATTAAAAGAAGAAACGATAATATCAATATTTAAAGGTTAAAGAAAAAATTAATTTATTTAATTGAGTTAAAAACAGGCCACTAAAAACTAATTTAAACACTTATTTATTAAAAATATATTTGCAGTAAAGAATTACGGAAATCAAAACATCTAACATCAAACAAGTGAACATTGTGGATTTAAAAAGCACGGCAAATTTGTGATTTAAATTTTTTATTATAGTTGTAAAGGAATATTGTTGTTTAGTTCTTAAATTTTTAATTTAAATATGAAACAACATAAAACATTGTAAAATTATATACTTCCTTATTTTGTTTGTGAAATAGTCTTTCAAAATACCATTCGTGCATGTTAAATTATACATATTTTTTTTACTGTATATAAAAAAATATTTTGCTTAAGGAAATTGTTTTCGTGCATTTTTCGTCAAAATTCCTCGACCTGCGGTCTCGGAATTTTGTAACACGAGAAATGCACTCAAACAATTGCCAAGCAAAATATTTTTTTAATACAGTAAAAAAATTATCGATAATTCAACATGCACTTATGATATTACTACTGAATAAACTAGCTTAGGACGCTATTATGTTGATTCAGGCAACAATTTATTCTAAACATATTTGACAGATAATGATTTTATAGTATATTAAAGTACTAGTTTCATAACATACGTTTTTAGTGCGCTAAAAACGTGTTATGAAACGATGCTTTATACAATTTTTTCTATTTTGCTCTAAAATTTAAAAGAACTTACATTTAAATTGATGACTGATTTAGGGATTGTGGTTTTGGATTGGCATTACGGTTTACACCATGTTTAAAATTCTAAGAACAAATGATATTTTTATATATTTTATAGTCATCTCTTCTCTTTTTTACTGCAATTAACCAAGCCACAATTTTAACATGGTAAAAATAACCTAAACACAAAATTTTGTAGAAAATTCAACTTTAAAGCGACATTGACATTTGCACGGAAAACGTCATGCGATAGGCCAGGTCTGTTGCCAACCCAAAAAAACAAAAAGTACAGACCTTTTATGGGCCTATAAAAGCACACAAAATGTGTGTGATGATGAGCTTATAATAGTCGCAAAATAGAAAAATAATTTTAATAGCACTAAAGATTTACTCGACATAGCTTCTGTGTAACTTATTTAGTCATTTAAGACAAAATCAAAAGGAATGGATGCCACGGACTAGTCCTCTGGTTTACAAAAATGTTTTTAATTTTAAATTTTAAGATTAAACGACTTACCTGTAAGGATTAGTGGATTAGCCAACGTACGACCTCTAAATGCAAAGCTACCAAGTGTATAAACTGATGAAATGAAAATTAAATAGTGAATGATGTGTTTTCTTCTATAAAAGTTGAATCGACCCTATCGGCCGGCCCTCGGCTTCTAAAAACCTACTCAATCGAAAAACTTAACTTTTCGCCTTTGTATTATAAATAACTATTTTCACCACCGACTAAAAGATGATTTGCCTACTCTTTTGCGTATTAACTAAACTTGATCTTTTTGTCTAAATTTTTTGCAAAATTATAGATTTTTATTTAAAATTAAAGGGTGTTGAATACAATTTAATTCTCAACTCGTATATTAAGTGATTTTATCCACTAATAATAACTATTTTATGTAAATATTAGTGTCAAATGTAAATTTAATTTGATGAATAATTAATATAAACTTGGGCAGTTTGGAATTTGAGATCCGGTTTTGAATTTAGTTCAAAAAATTACGGCTAAATCAAAGTTAATTTATTAGCAATTTATTAAACATTCAATTTAATAATTTTATGAATTCAAGTATAGCAAAAGTTTGCCTACATATTACAAAGATCACAGAATGAAAACTAATAAAAAAATAACTTGAATTTGTATTTATGCATCCAAGAAAACTAGGCTTGGGTCTACATTGTCCCAGTTGTGTAGAGGTGTACGTGTAAAAGTTTATCCAAACTGTGCACAGTTTCCCCGACTGTGGCCAGATTGGGGCTTTTATGTAAAGGACTAATCGAAAACCTGAGTTGTACCCCAGATTTGGTTAATATTTGTTCAAACCTGAAGTCCACCACGTAGCTGAGAAACGAGGTTAAACATGGTCCAGATTATTCCCAAAATTTCCATATAAAGTGGGGCAAATATTGGCGTATTATTGACATACGATATTTTTACACGCACTGGGGCCGATTTTGGACCTATTTGGTTATTTGGGATATTTTGGAATTTGTCAGAAGCTTTTTTGTTTTACATTAAAAATATTTTTTTCCTTATCTATAATTTTTGAACTATATTTTAAGATATATAAACCTCAGTTCTAATTTAATTAGTAAACGAATTTTTTATATATTTTCACATATTTCAATTTTAATAACAGTGGCCGTAATAAACAAAAAACACACTATAACACACTATAATATACTTAGTACTAAATTATTAGTACTAAGTTCATGCTTTGGTATAAAATACATTAGACAAGGTCCCTGTAAGAGTCTACATAAATAAATAAATAATAATAAACCATCCACGTGGCTACGTGAGGTCATCCGTTGGCTATAACTTTTACAGTAACCGTTACCGTTCCTGTTACATACCATTACGGTTACGTTCACAGTTACGATTACGTTACAATTACGGTTACGATTACGTTACGGTATTACCGTTCCTGTTACATACCATTACGGTTACGTTCACGGTTACGATTACGTTACAATTACGGTTACGATTACGTTACAATTACGGTTAACGTTACGGTTACCTCTACGGTTACCGCTAAGATTACTGTTATGGTTACCGCTAAGATTACTGTTACCGTTACCGTTACCATTACCGTTATCCTTACCGTTATCATTACCGTTACCGTTACCTTTACCGTCAGTACCCAGTGAAAAAAGTTCTGGTTGGGTTAGGATCAATACGGAACAAGACACACTGCTGTGCTTACCAGATCCTTAAAATCCTAAGTTTTGTTTCTGGTAACCAGAACAAGTTTTGACGTTTGACTATTGTTCTGGTTCGCATCAGCTACATCGTTTTTTTGGTGAGGTTAAATTTTCAAAAAAAAAGGAAACTTTTTTGTAATTTTTATACCTACTTATCTATTAAATAAACAAAAAAATGTACATTGAATTATATGTATAAATTAAATTAACATGCCTTAAAGTTAAGGTTTATCGAAAGACTCGCATAACTATCATAATAAGTGTGTTATGTAGGGCAAGCGGTCCTAAGTTGACGAACATAAGCTTTGATGGTTTTTATAAAATAGGGTTTTTATTTAATTATATATTTCCTTTAAAAAAAAATAGTTAAAAAAAATGTAAAATTAGTCATCTTACCACCAAAAAAAAAACTTCATTACAAAAAAATAAGAATAAGAAAAATAGCTTAAAACTTGTTAGGATAATGAAGAGTATTTTAATTTTCCCATAAATTTCAAATCCAAATATTTATTTTGGTTTCTCTTGAGCTCATTTAATTGCAGTAAGCATGGGCCCATAATTTGCAGCTCAATATATTTAAAATATAATAATGTTAACAATGTAGGTGTATAAATTTACCTAGATCTAGTGTCCCTAAGTTTAATTCAAAAACTACACAGTAATAACACTGTATTGCAAAATTGCAAATTTCATAAAAACGAGGAAATATATAAAGAAGGAAGCTGTCATACAATTATTAACCAACCCAATACGGAATAAATCGTTTGTTGCAAATTAACACAACCATTTTTTGAATATTTTATTAAAGCCAAATCACACGGTGATCTGCTTAAATTGATAATAAAATAGAAAGCATTACAATATTAAATAATAATAATAATAATATCGTTTAATGTTCTTTTATACCTACTTATGACGTAAAACATACTTATTATACTATTCACAGCGCGTAGCGCTAGAATAGTACTATACCGCAATTTCAAATTTCCCTTAATCGCCAAAAAATCTCCTAGACAAAAATTTTTTGGATACAAATTAGAATGTCCGACTGTCCGCCCGTCCGTCCGTCCGGGTGTCTGTCTGTCTGTCCGATGTCACGTTTTTTGTAGACACGATAACTCAAGAACGAATAATCCGATCGACTCGATTTTTTTTAGAAAAGATCAAGTTCCATAAGGGGAAGATCTCTATTTTGAAATTAATCCCTCCAAAAACAAAACAGTTAAGTGGGGTTAAACTTTTTAAAAAATTGAAAAAACTGAAAGAAAATTCCGATTAAGGTTACTTTTTCAGGAAATATTATATCAATTTTAGCAACTTTGAATGCATATAATCACCATAAAAAGAGCTTTTAAATGAGCTAAACACGACCTATAATACTTTTTTCTGAATGCCTATTTTTGAAAAATTACAAAGTTTAAAATAATATTACTATTTGTGCCCCATTATCTCGAGATTCGGTAAACCGATTTTCGATTACAAATCATCATTGTATTACGCATGAAAAAGCCTTTAAAATTACATGTAACATGTCCTATTTTCTTGGATCCTTAATAGTGTTGCCGCCTAAAGCGATAGTTATCGCCAATAAATACCTCTCGTATCGCAACTACGATGCGATAGTTCAAAAATTATCGTCTCGCACAAACGATAACGAGAGGCCTCTCGTTATCGCTTACCTCTCGCCGACCTCTCGCGATAACGATACTTATCGTTCCAGCGTAAAAGTTGAATATTTCAGCCATCTAATATTAGTTAAAGGAATTTGAACAAACGTCATTATTTAATTTTTAAATTTAATAATGCAAATATATTCTTTAATAGGCATTATGCATCATACATTAGCACATAATAAAAGGCTTTTATCTTTTAAAATCGTATCCAAGGCAGGAATCTCTTCAACATTGTCCTATTTTTATAGAACATACAAAAACATGAACTCCTGGCAGATGCACTAAGTACCTAACTAGGACTAGAGTAAGTACAGTAGTATTTGACTAATACGAGGGGTAATTTAAAAGAAGGCAAAAATTTCAGATCTGGCGTTTGTAGGATTTGAGTGCTAAACATCAATTTTAACAGTGTTTATATATTTTGCTTTCCCATGTTTACTTTCTCATAAAGAAAAAGGAAAAACATAATATAAAATTATATCTGTATCCCAAATTTTAAATCTCTAGCTCAAAGCTAAGACTAAGACAGACCGACAAACATATTTTTTTGTTAATTTAGATTTTTCTCGACCTTTCAGGAAAACATAAGATGATTTAGGCAAAAAAACATGGGAAAGCAAAATATATAAACAATGTTAAAATTGGTGTTTAGCACTCCAATCCTACAAACACTAGATCTGGAATTTTTGCCTTCTTTTAAATTACCCCTCGTATTAGTCAAATACTATCGTACTTACTAAAGTCCTAGTTGGGTACTTAGTGCATCTGCCTGAAGTTCATGTTTTTGTATCTGCTATAAAAATAGGACAATGTTGAAGAGGTTCCTGTCTTTGATGCGATTTTAAAAGATAAAAGCCTTTTATTATATGCTAATGTATGATGCATATTGCCTATTAAAGAATATATTTGCATTTTAAAAATCATTAGATTCAAAAATTAAATAATGACATTTGTGTCAAATATTTTTATCTGATTTTAGGTGGCTTCAACATTCGACTGTCTCTGACTGTACGATAGTTATTGCTCTCGCGTCGGTCTCGTTACGGGCGAGAGGACTCTCGTTATCGTTACAACGATACGATATTTTTTCACCTCTCGCTATCGTTCTATCCAACGATAACGAGCTGATAGCGAGACGATAGGCCTTAGGTGGCAACACTGCAGCATAGATATTCCGAATTTATACGTTAAAAACGTACAAAAAATCGAATTAAAAAAAAAGCGCCACATAGATTTTTTTAATTTTGTTCAAAATGTTCCTAGGGACATGCCTAATTTTTGGATTGTGAAAAAAAATTCAAAACGCGAAAAACCTATAGTGATATATAATATACCTACTATTCTTTTTCGCGGTTTATATTGTGGCTACAAACATTTTACTAGGTAATTTTATTACATAAATGGGGATAAAATTTTATTTGGGGAAGATGATCAATTATAGAAAAAAGTCCCATTATAATAGGACCAAATGTTTCAATATTGTTTTTCTTTCTTTATATAAACTTTTGGACAAAACTCTATATATATATCTAAAGGCTCTAACGGTCTAACTCCAAAACGTCATATTTTTCAGGAGACGTAAAAAACGATTTAAAACTTAATTATAGCAATTTAGAACTTTAAAACTAGCTTGTTCACAGGTAAAAATGTTTGAAATGTGTTAATGTATTTAAAACTTTTCATTGTTATCTATTTTATATAAATTATTTGAAAATTAAATTTTAACCACAGAATCTAAATTCACTAATGGTCTAACTCCAAGGAAAGATAAATATCGTATTATATCGCGTAATATTATTACAAAAAAATTATATTTTTATATTTAATATATAATATTACTACTAGGTAGGCATAATATATATACATTATTAATGGCAATAATTATAATTATCATCAAACAGTAAATTAACAAATATTTGAAACGGGATCCCCTGTTGTCGAGAAATAGTTTGACATTAGTGACAGTTCTCATTTAATTGTTTTCTCACAGTCTTATGATGGAGTTAGACACTTAGCGACTTAAAATATTTACATTTTTGCATTTTTTTGAGGCTGATATTGGTTTAATGCAACTTTTTTTTTTGAAGTATGTTGGTAATCAGATAATGAAGCAAATTTGATAAAAATCTCATTTTTGAAAAATTTGGAGTTAGACAACTAGAGCCTTTAGTGGACGATATGTCAATATAAAAGTTTTTTGTTAACTTAATGCCTTGTTTTTTAATCGTATTTTGAAAAATACAAGCAAAAGACCATGGCATGGTCTGTAGTGGGAGTTTCTATACATGTGAACCATATATGGTTCACAGTGGAATGATAATTATTACAACAATAACGTACAAACATTTTTTTACAATAATAGTTAGTATTAATGAAAAATTAATATTAATTTATTAAAACTTAACAAACTGAAAGAAAATAATAAAACAAGGTATATACCTTATTTTAAATATCATGAAACGGACTAATAAAAAACAGATTAATAGGTTGGTTGCTCCAGATGCTAACATATCTTTAAATTTTTGGTACCACAGTACGCCAATACCGATTTTTTAGTAATTTTAGTCTTGCTCGATCTTTCCTATAATAATTTAAAGAAAAAAATCCTATAAATATTTATTTCTTAAATAAATACCTTTGCTTTACCTGGGTAAGCAAATTCCTTCTATATCTGCTAATAATACATATTTCGTTCTGTGTTCCTTTAAAGTTTAACAATATGGTTTCTGGTTTACATACCAAAATAACTAAAACTTTTCCATTTTATAAAACTCAATCATCCAATTTGGATGTTATTATAAAAAGTTTAAAAGGACAGCGCTTTTAGAATTTTTCAACAGTCAGTTGGGATTGAAGTAGTTATAAAGTTTTTATCCATGGGGCCCCGGGGTATAATAAAAAGAAACAGCTCTGCTTTAAGTTTACGGAAATAATAAATTTCTAGTAAGAAATTTAAGGCAAAACGAATTTCATTTTAAATTACCATTTTCAAATATTTTCCTACGACCTAGTTAGTAGTTAGTGCCTATTTCCCACCCGTTGCCTATGACAACGTTTGAGAAGTGACGATCTTCTGATTTTACATATCTGCTGTCAGACAATTAGTAAACGTCAAACACATAACCACAAATTGACTAATTAATTTTAAGATAATTTTTGCGTTTTTTTGACGTTTAGGTATTAGGTCGTAGGAAAAATAGTATAAGCACCTCGACGCAAACCATTTCAGGGCACATCTAATACCTAATATACTGTAATACGTATACCGAAACTCGAAAGTATATTCGTTCGCTACCCATGTTTTTAGAGAAAGAAACTCAAGAAACTCATGATACCAAAATGAAATTAGTTTTATTCACAAGCATACAGAAAAACGTCCTTTATATGCATTATAAACAGTTGCAAAATCTATCATTTTTGTTTACTTAAAAAAGCTTTTCATTTTTAACCAAGGTTAGAAATTCATTCATATCTAACCTGTTTTTTAGCTTTTGGTTATACCTCATAGATGCGAAACTATCGCCTTGTCTGTAAACAGTTGAAGTTTGCGAATAAAATATCAACATTTTTGTTTATTTCTACGAAAAACAATAAGAAATAATATTTATTTATATATTATATGGTTCATACCGAGACTGATATTATTAAACAACAACGAGCTACTTATTTAAATTATTATTTAGTTGAAATTTATAGTGACGTTATAAATCTGCAAAATTTCTGTAGAAGATCATTTAAAATGGTGAATTTTACGAGGTAATGTGTTATTTATTTATGCTTTTGAATAAAATTTTGTTCTAACCACATAAGAAAATGGTATTTCCAACTCTCGAGATGCTAATTTGGCCTAGGCTGCGCCTCGGCCAAATAGCATCTATCGAGTTTGAAATGTTTCATTTTCTTATTAGGTTAGAAATATACTATTCCACTTTAAAGCTTTTAAAAAAGCGTTAGGTGCACAAAAATGGAAGTTTTTCCACGACGCGATTCCGAATCTAACATTTTGTTCCTATCCCAATTTTATGCTGATTACAAAATTGTAAATTTTAATAAAAAATGAGCCTATCAAATTATTTATATATGTTATATGAACTAAATCAGTGGCAGGGCCGTAGCTATGCATATATGGTGGATGGGAGGGGGATCCTCCGAAAAAGTTGCAAATTTCATGGGTCAAAAATATAAAAGTTTGGACTAAAAAAAACGTCATTAACTTTTTGTCGGGGAATAACAGTTGTAATTTTAGGAGTTGAAATTCGTAAAAGATTTAGCAGTAGCGGAAACGTTTTAGAAGATAAAAGTTGTAATTTTAGATTACATGCCCATATTCTGGGCAAATATTAGGCGGTGTCTCTGTTTATTCGCGTATTTAATATTTTGATTGACTCTTGATTGTTCTTGATGTATTTCTGGACTCAGCTACTTGTATCTCAACTTCGGATAAATCGATTTTGTGATTCGCTTTATGAATGTGCTCGGCAACTCCCAATGAGGTTATTTATTTCAATCTTATATTGCGTTCATGACATAAACTTTATGAAGTTTATGCATATATGCTCTTTCATTGTTGTGGATATTTTTCTTTACGTGTCATCTGTAGACACCTTTTGAGTACACAAGATTTTTTTTTGTAGAAATTAATCATTGGCCTAGTTTTTGACTGGATCGAAATAATAGTTTATAATACAAGGGCGAAAAGTTTAGTTGAGCTCTCCGAGTTCGGGTGGTAATCTGTGTAATAGCCCTGAAAACAGTTTTCGGCCGTGTATCATAGACTATATTTTAATAAATAAATTTGTATTTTTGACAACAAATTTAAGGTTAAAATTCAATTTCAATATCAGTCAACACCGACTATTTTACTTTTTGCACTAGTAAAAAATAATTAATAAAGATTTCTTATAAAAAATTCAATCGAATAAAAAATAGGTTTTATGTTTGCTTTCTTTAAGAGTTTTCCTATTTTGTCCATGGTAGCTTTTATATAGTAAAGAATGGTTTGTGTAATCGGTCTTTTATTTTCTTGTTCCATATGTAATGTACAGAAATAATACACTCCAATTATAGCTAGGCAGATAACGTGTTAAAACAGTAACTTTATTTTAAATACATTTATAACTCTTTTAAAAATACATCTAAGATACAGGGATAAGAATTGAGTTAAATTAATAATCTTAGTTAAAATTTTTACAATGAATTATATCATAAAATAAAAATACTCTAACTAGATTTACTCCGAATGCTATAAATAAAAATATAAACATACTCTGGTGCAGTATACAGGGGCAAGGTAGCGCTGTATCTCATCAGTATTCGCTACATTCGTTAAGGGCATATCCACAGGCTCGCTTAACAACATAGTACATAATAATGCGATGTCGTGATTGGCTTGATGTGTCGCCATGTATCTTGTAAGCCAATCACAGTACCGTATTCTTATGTACTATGTTGTTATGTGAGCTTCTGGACATGCCTTAAGACGTGCGACTACGTCAGTCGTATGGCATCTATACAGCGTTTTTGTTATACGTCTGGACTCTGTGTTCAGATGCAGTACGCAGTACATACGCCACTTCCATTAGAATGTATTAAAGAACTACTGCGTCCGGACGCTGCGTCTAGACGCATAACAAAAACGCTGTATAGATGCCTTACCTTAAAAGAAGTACTGCGTCTGAAAGCTGCGTCCAGACGCATAAAAAACGCTTTATAAGTAGATGTCATACCTTTAGAAGGCATAAAATAAAATCCCATACGTAGGGTAACCTTGTGTAATATTATTAAATAACTTTGGTGTGGGACTGGCTTTATATGACCGTCATTGCATAATACGGTAACTAACAGTGCCAACTATGTCCATTTGGTTTTGGATTATATTTTATATTAAAATTAAGGCATTTTTTCATAGCATACAAATTTTTCACTTATTCATAATAACAAAACAATAACATCCTAGAATAATTATATCTTTCGTAGGTTTCTGCCATTTTAGCCCTTTTCATCGGTATGTGGGTGAATTACACTAGTTTACAAGATTTAACTTTTGTTTGCAAACTTGCAGTTTTATATACCCACAGAAAAACTTTTCTGTGTAAAGCTGATTTTGTAGAAAAAAAATTGTTCTTTTAAGTTCGTTTTCAAGATATTCGCCCCTAAATTAAAAAAACTATACATTACCTATATATTACAGACTATAATATTATTACAACATATTGGGAAAAAAAAATTAAAATTGTTTTTCTTTTTTGGGTTTTCTTTTGCACAACTTGGCATCTTTAATATTAGAAAGAAGACATTCTCAAAGTTCTACAAAAAGCAAAAAAAAAATTGGTTATATATCCCTTTATTAGAATCATAAAAGAAGCGAATTTCTCTAAAAAGAACCAACGAAAAACTTTTTTGTCTGTTTTGGATTTGTTATCAAAAAAGAAAAAAAATTGGAAAACTGCGTATGCAAAACAATTGTAAACTACGTTGTTATTAAACCATGGTGTTCAAATCTCTCATGGTGGGTATGGAAACAGAACTTCAGAGAAACCGCAAAGGTTGATGGCCATTTTAGTTCTTAACTTTAGGAATCACCGGTATATAGGGTAAATTATTTAACTTGGCAGGTAAAAACTTATCAGTTATCAATATAATGTGACACCTGCAGATGTACATAAAATTATTGGGCGTCAGTCTCTCAACCCATTTGGGCCGCATGTCAGTCATTCGTGGGTACTTACAGCTGGAGTACAAAGACTTGAAGATACTGATGAACATTATGGAGGTAGACAAGAAGAAGGAGACGAAGAAGAAGCACAAAACTTCCTAGTTGAGCGGAAAAATTTTGTGGGGCGCTCGGGACCGTTGGAAAGGGCGTCTTGACAAAATTAAAGAAAAGTCTGATTAATTTTAGATTAAGTACTTTATTGTTTGTTTATTTTAAGTACTTTATTGTTTTTTAATTTTATTTTAGGTTAAAGTCAATTTAAATTAACTTAAAAAGTATACAGATAGGTTATTTTCTTATTTATCTGGCTATGGCACTATAGCGCTTGAAATGAAAATAGTACATTATGCACCTAGTATGCGAACTAAGTCTTTAGTGTTCGAGACTGAAGTTTTTTTGCTGAGACGAAGTCGAGGAAAAAAATCAGTCGAGAACACTTAAGACAGTTCGCATACGTGGTGCATATAATATTTTTTCTACTACCTAAAGCTAGTAACTCCAAATATTAGTTAAAAATTATTTTTACATATAAGTTGAAAAAGTTAGTAGTTATCTTAAATTTTTTTCATTATTGACCGTCGTCAATAAACAATGCTTAACAACGGTCAATAATAAATTAGTTTACTGATTTTATTGGTTGCCAAGGTAAACAAGCCTTGACAACGGTAGATAATATGTAATCTAGCCCTTAATTAGGTAGTAGAAAAAATAGTTTTATTGATTTTTTGGTATTTTCTTTATTTTGTACATACACGGAGAAAAGTCTAGGTAAAATTACCGTGCTGGATCTTAAATTGTTGCACATGTTTATATTATGGATCGATTTCCTTAGCTCTTAAAGGAAAATTTATATTATTGCAGCATACTCGCACAGATTCTATGAAAGCAAGGTAATTTTTACTAGATTTTTTCTTCACACTAACAAATAAAAAATAATAAATTACATGCGTTAAACTAACTTAACATTATCGCGGAAAAAACGATCTGGTTGGGAAAACCAGATTAACAGCTAAATATGGACCAACTATTTTTCTGGTCCCTGCAACCACAAATCTGGTAAAGAATTTTGGAGATCTGTTAAGCAAAACAATATGTCTTGTAACCCCGACTAGATTTTTGGTTGCAGAAACCATAAAATAGTATATTCTATAACTAGTATGCAATAGACTATATTCCGCGCGAGCGGAAAGTTTATCATACGAGCCGGCAGGCGAGTATGAGGGTTCCGCGAGCGCGGAATTACTATTCCATACGTGTTGTAGACTATACTTTTTCTTCGACTGACATTATGAAACACTGTATGGCTTTAAATTGCGGACAAGGTTAAAAACAATGTTTTTTGTGACTCGACATTGTAAATGCAACAAAACACACATTTTTAAATTATGCAATTAATGTTATTTCATAATTTTATCAAATCAGTACTTAAAAAAGATTTTTATTTAATTTTAGCACGTATTTACAAAATATAATGCAAAAATTAAAGGTTATGTCAGATTGTTGTGACAGATATCAGGTTTAAATATTTAACAATGAATGGAGCAGTTTTAATTATTTTGAACTAAATTGATAAAAATCTGGTCAAATATTAAGAAAAACTAATAAACTTTATGTAATTTTAACGCAAAACTTTAAATTGCATTAAATTATTCAATATTTCATGGTAAAATATATATATATATATATATATATATTTTTGCTAATTTTGCTACAGTTTTCTTTACTTTTATAAACAAGAGATGGCACTACATGTGCTCATTCTAACACTTGATACGGAATATTCACACCATATCTAGAGCTAGAATGGATTCATTCTGTGTTTGAAAAGTGTGTGTATTTGTTTACATTCTAAAGCAGTCTTAGAAAAATAGTAGTTCCGTTTAACTATGAATCTGGTTGCCCCACCATCATCATCATTTTTTCAGTGAAATTGTTTAAATCTAATTATTTTTTTTCTATTGAATCCATTTATGGTCTGATTTTTTATTTTTAAACTATTTTTTTTTTTCAATTACCATTTTTTTTAATATCGAAATATCGAAAAATAAAGTATCGAAAAATAAATTGATATATCGGCTCTTTTTTTTTTCATTATTACTTGATTTTTATTGTAAAATATTTATTCGAACAAACAACATTGCGAGTGAAAGAAGAAAATATGTTTTTTTAAATAACTTTTTTCGTCAACAATAAATAAAAATTTTCTATAGAACAGTTTTTAAATACATAATACACCTATAATTATAATACAGTGAGAGGTATTCCAAGTGCCCACTCTTTTTATATAAACATTTTTAATAAATATAATAAATTAATCTAATTAATAAAATGTATATACGTGCTTTAACATTGTTAATGATTAAAACTTAATTAAGTTATCCACGAGGGGCTGACCTCGAGGAAATCTTTTGTACAAGCCAAAGGAACTCAGGAGGAACTCTGGAGGAACTCCGAGGAATTCCGAGGAACTCTGAGGAACTCTTTGCAAAAAGGAACTCTTTTGTACAAATTTCAGACGCGGTCAGCAACAATTATTAAAAAGCTTTTTTTCCTGAAGGTAATTTTGGGCGCCAAGCCAATTTAATTTTTGTTTTGAAGGGGCGCCAAGTTTGGTAGAAACCGTCAGGGACAAAAATTTTTATTTGAAGGGGCGCTAAGTTTGGTAGTAACCGCCAGGGACAAAGCTTTCTTTTATGAAGGTATTTTTTTTGGGCGCCAACTTCTTTTTGTATTTGTAGGGGCGCCAAGTTTGGTTAAAACCGTCAGGGACAAAGCTTTTTTTGAGGGTGCCTTATTGGCAGTAGTGCTTGCACAGCGGTAATTTCTACGGCTTATTTGCCAAAAATTACCCCTTCCAGAGAGGAACTCTTAAGGAACACAGGAGGAACTCCCAAGGAACTCTGGAGGAACTCCGGAGGAACTCTGCGGAACTTTTTGCAAAAAGGAACTCTATTGTACAAATTTCAGACGTGGTCAGCCCCTCGGTTGTCCATTTCAATCAAATACACCAAATATCTGAATGTTTTACTATCGTTTTAAATTATTGTGAACTTAGGTAGTTGTAAAAAATATATATATTTTTTAGGTCCCCCTGAATCTGTACCAAACTGTCAAAAAATATTGTGTACTAAATTTCGCATCGAGCCTACAAAAGGGGCATAATTATGTCTTAAGCAAAACGAACTAACCTATTGAAAAAATCCAAAGAACAAAAAATGGTTTGAATAAAAGAATATTCTTTAAAAACAAATCTAAATTTTTTGAAAAACAAAACTTTTTGAATATGCTTTATTTATTTTTTAAATAATATTATTATATTTTTTAATTTATTTATTATTTTTTAATTTTAAACATGTTTTCGACACGACGTACCGTTTGGCGTACCTAGCCTTAAAATATGTCATTTGCCCTTTTTAAAGACTCGACGCGGTACGTGTTAAAGTTGAGCTATCGACCTGAAATTTGGTACACATTGTATTTAGACAATTTAGAACAAATTTATGACCAAAAATTCATTTTTTAAGGAACACCCTATGGTGTCCAAAGAAAAATCCATGGCCATGATTAATACAATACCATAATATATAATAAAGTCCAAACCTCTATAACGCAAAGCTCAAGGAACCGCGAGATTTGTTCGAGTTAGAGAGAATTTCGAGTTGTGGAGGTTCGACTTATCAAGGTATGACTGTATATAATAATAATATTAATTATACAACGTAATTCACGAAAGACAAATGTGGCGCGTTATTAAAGCTGTCAAAATAAATTTTATACCAGTGAATATAAGTCAATATAAGTCCAGCAAGTGTGCTTATACAAAAGTTTTCAACTAGCTTTTGTTTTTGAGTTACAATTATACTCCAATTTAGAGTCTAAATTTTGAACATAATTTTAACTGGAAATGCAAAATTCATTTATTTTTCCTTATAGGGTAAAACCCCCAATTATTGGCACTTTAAAAAAATTTCCACATATATTTAATTATAAATTATTAAAATTTCATGTTATCAAGAATAAAATATTTTACATCATTTAGTAGTTATTCTACTTTATATATTATATAAAATTTAAACTGAGATCTTAATAATATTAAAGAATTTTTTTAATTAATTACAAGAATACACAATTTCGTATTATTGGCACCTTTTTGATAATGATTGGCATCCAGATTTTCCTATTACTGGCACCTAATTTTTGCTTTAAAGCAACGGAAAAAAAAAATACTGAGTACCTACTTTTTTTGAATAATAAACATTTTAGTATAAAAATAAAATATTTGGAATTGGAATATTGCAGTTTGGACTTTTAAAAAGGCTGTAAACAAAAACTAAAATTTATTTTAGAACTACAAAATCTTAAATATCTTTATATTAAAGTTAAAAGATTAGTTACCTAATACTTATTTGTATCTATAAAAGTCCATCAATAAACGTCTTTTACTAACCTTCTATTTAAAGCGCTTCCTTAGCACAAACGTTAAAAATTTACACTTACGTAGTTCACACGAAACTAGTAAGACTCTACTGCCCAGGGGGGGAGGGGGAATATGTTTTTCGCATTTAAAGTATAATATTTAGCAATATTGCCACCATAGTTAGAGAGGTCAAGTACCTAAACTATCTCCTAAATGAAAATAGAGTTATATTTTTGGCCCTCGTTACGGTATTTTTATGATAGTCGCATGTTAAAAATTTTTAAAATGTTAAGTCTTTTTTATCCATTTAATATTAAATTAGATAAAATTCATAGAATTCTTGTTAAGTAATTTCTAAACAAATATAGAAATATTATAAATAAAATTAAAATATTCAAAAAATTATTCAAAATTATTAAGTTTTTTTTTTAATTGACAAAAAATAAAAAACATTTTACTAAGTAAAGTACTGTATTATATTATTTAAATAACGGTTAAATGCCTGTAAAATCCTCTGCTTTTCGAAAACAAAACTAGCAGAAAACTTTTGTTCAAGCATACTGGTTAATTTTAAATTTTATTTTGATAACTTAAATAATAACGTCAAAAATACGAGTGATTTGTGTTAGGTGATTCACCCGCTATAATGTGAAATTTAGTCTTATTTTGTTATTAATATATTAAGGTATATTCGGGTAAAACAGAACTATCGATCAATCAACAACAATAATCAAAATATAAGTTATACCCTAAAGTTATATCTTGCCCAGGAGTACCTACTATATACTTATTTAACAATAGTTATAAGTATGATATATATATATATATATATATATATATATATATATATATATATATATATATATATATTAATTTATTTACACCAATTAATGAAAACCTAAACAATGTCTTGTCACAAATCAATTTTTAAACGAATTTATATTTTTGTACCCATTGTTAATTAGGATACATCATGTATATCAATGTACCAAATGCAATAAATTATAAATATTACCTATTAAAATTTTTAAAATTAGAAAAATAAGGAAATTGTGCTTAAAATATATGGAGGGCTGCGAATACAATACAGAAGAAAAGGATTCTTTGAATCAGGGACACGTGTCTTTTGATTAGTTCAAAGCCATATTCTCTTGTTTCATGGCTAGAATTTCTGTAAATCAAAGTCAATGATCTTGAATAAACACATTAAAGTTGGCTCAAAGAAATGGTAGCCTTGAAATATAGAAGAGAAAAAGATGCAAGTCGCTTGTAAAACAAGTTTACACAACGATATTTCAAAAACGCTTTGACCCAGTGACTTGAAATTTGGAAGAAAGATTTTCTAAGTAGTAAACAAAATTTGTTCCAAATTTAAAGTCTCTATGTCAAAGATTTCTTGAAATATCGTAGTGTAAAGTTGTTTTGCAAGCGACTTGCATCTGTTTCTCTACTATATATCGAAAGACACTTATCCTTGGTTCAAGGAATCCTTTTTTGCCTGATCAACAGATCAACCAACAGGTGTCGTGTTTTCATTTTTTTTTTTTTTTTTAAATGTTTGAAATATCTCAACAAGTTACGGCATTAAGCTTGTTCCAAAAAAATTAAAAATTACTATAAAACATTTTACTATTCCTTAAAACGACTTTTGTTTGATTAACGCAGTCGTCCCTCCGAAGTGACTGATCGATTTCGTGCTTTTTAGCACTCTTCAGAGCCACGTAGGGACAAATACGAAAATCAAATCCTTTCCATATATATCTATATGGAGTTTAAAAATCTTTGTAAGGAAAAGCAAAAACAGCTAGCGACATCTACTGCTAAAAGCAGAGACTGGATAAAGTAGGTTCTTGAAACCAATAACTGCTTCCTTTTTTGGACTGTCGATAGGTTTATCCAGTCTCTGCTTTTAGCAGTAGATGTCGCTAGCTGTTTTTGCTTTTCCTTACAACGATTTTTAAACTCCATATAGAGATATATGGAAAGGATTTGATTTTCGTAGTTGTCCCTACTACCGATATGTGGCTCTGAAGAGTGCTAAAAAGCACGAAATCGATCAGACACTTCAGAGGGACGACTGCGTTAATCAAACAAAAATCGTTTTAAGCAATAGTAAAATGTTTTAATAATAATAATAATAAAGCATTTATTCCGGCATATAAGCCATATCACATAGGAATATTAGAAAAAAAAAATAAAAATAAAACATACACAAAAATATATACATAAAAAAAAGGTTGGGTTTACAGTCATTATAACAAAAAACAAAGACGTCGCCAACTTCCAAAAATAGTAGAGGTCCAGAAAACATCTGATGACACTAACAGATTGTTCTGGGTGCAGGAAAGGCGCTCTACAAAGCTGGCAAGCTTTTTTCTCCGAAGAGCGTCCAAGGTGTTAATTCAGGCTGTAGCAAACATTTCAGAGGCACTATTATACCGCGGAAGTCTGTGAATAATGCGATAGGCATTATTATAGCAAACGCGTAACGTACGCCAAGAAGCCACAGTGTGGTTGCACCAGAGTTCTCCTGAGTACAGGTCGTAACAGAAAGTCTTGAACAAAAGGTTTTTAACTTCTACAGAACACTTGCTGAATTTTCTTGCGATCATATTAGCACGAACACACAAGTTTTTATAGTGACGTTGAATTTCAGAGTTATCACACAGTGTATTGTCTATTATATAAGATATTTAAGTTTAGATACCTGCTCGATAGGGGTATTATTAAGGGAAATTGAGGGAAGATGCCTATACACTGGGGGTTTAAAAACCATTAGTTTACTTTTGTCCGTGTTGTATTTAAGAAATGTTTTTAACGCGAATTCTTCACACCTACGAAGAAGTAACCGGAGGCCTTCTAAAGGACATAGTAGCACCATGTCATCCGCATATGAAATACAGTTAACTTTGATACTACCACAGAAACAACCAGCGGCAACTGCCAACAGGATATAGTGAAGTTCGTCAATATACGCATTGAAAAAATCAGGAGCTAGAAGGCTTCCTTGGCGTACACCATTTCGCAGTAAGAAGCTAGAAGATTTGGTAGAACCCCACAGAATGAAGACAGTCGCATTGAAGTTCCAGTTCTGAATCAGTCGGCATATGTAGCAGGGTACTTTCCGTTTCAAGAGAGCTTTTATTAAGGTAGGGTGATGAACTCTGTCAAAAGCCTTACTCAAATCCAAGAATAAAGCATACACTGGAGTGTTTTTCCTTATATTGTGGCTGACAGTTTCTTTCAGAAGGTAGATAGCTTCAGCAGTCCCCACATTGCTTTTAAACCCGAACTGGTTATCAGAGGTTTTTAGGCAATTCTTACATCTGCTAAGAATAACAAGTTCAAGGACTTTAGAAAGAGACGTTGATATGGCGATAGGGCGATAGTTAGAAGAGTCAGATATGTCGCCGCTTTTGTTTTTGACAATCGGTATGATAATGCTCTTCGTTAGTGACGGGGGAGTTATGCCATGGGATAACATGTCCGAAAAACACATGGATAGAATAGGATATAAAGCTTCATGCGCATATATAATATATTCCGGAGAAAGGCCATCCCAACCAGCAGCCTTTCCACGCTTAAGCTGAGATATGGCAAGTTTAACATCGTTTGAGGGGACCATACAGGCTTCAAAGTTCTCAGCTTCAAAAGCTTCAGAAGTCTCGTCATCAAACAGATTACTAAGCTTTTCGAATTTCTTTGCCCAAAGTTCTGCAATGTCAGATTCACCAGAGGCCTGATCGACTGAGTTCGACAGCGAAATTGAAGTCTTGCTTATTCTGCCGCAGGCTTTCCAGAATTTCACAAAGTTTTTGTCCAGGTGATGTGTAGCCAAGGCATCTGCACGGATTTGTTCTTCGCGGCTGCGTACAGATTTTAACTTGTGCTGAAACAGTTTTCGTAAACGACGCCTTCTGTCATTAAGGGGTCCCTCAGGAGGGCGACCAGCTTCCACCCAAAGTAAAAAGGCTTCATGTGCTCTTCTGTAGGCCTCAGCTACCTCTGCTGACCTCTGTTTTATATAGATTTTTTAAATTTGTAAATATCAAACAATTTAATTTAGTTTATTAAAAATTAAAGTGAAAATTATTCAGCAATTGCATCTGAAAATTAAATTAAAAAAAATATGATATGCCATTGAGTTAAATCTAATCGAGGGCTTGTAAATTATAATATTTCTATCCCTATTAATTGTATTTCGTACTTGGTAATTAAGTTTAATTAACGTAGTCTTTAAGGTCATTTCAAGGTCAATTTTATTTTTTTTAAATAGAAACATACAGAGCGGTCCAAAAGTCACCCCCCCTCTTAACTTTTGAACGAGTTTAGATATCGACTTCAAATTTAGAACTCTTAAATAAGACAACTAAACTATCTTTAAGCATATATTTAATACTTTTAGCTCTTAAAATGTGGGCAGGGGGGCATGGGGCGACATTTTTTTAAATGAAAAGGTAGGTCGTGTGATACATCATTTTAAAGCTTATAAAAGTCTCCATTTAACTGTATATTTTTTATTTTTTTTAAAAATTTTTTTTTGGTTTAAAATAGGGTTGAAAATGGGTATTTTTGTCAAAATTTCTCTAAAAAATCCAAACAATTTTTAAAAATGCCTAATTTCATAATGAAAAAAAGTAAATTTAACTTTTAAACTAATTTTAGTTGACATAAATAAAAATTAACAAAAAAAAACTTAAAAATTTATTTTTTTAGCACAAAAAACTAAAAAATCAAAACCTTAAAAAACATGTTTAAAATTTTTAAAAATATATGGTTATTTAGAGAATTTTAAAGGCTTTAAAATGATGTATCACACGAGCCCCCTTTCCATTTAAAAAATTTTTCCCCCATGCCCCCCTGCTCACATTTTAAGAGATAAAGGTATCAAATATATGCTTAAAGATAGTTTAAGTTGTCTTATTTAAGAGTTCTAAATTTGAAATCGATATCTCAACTCGTTCAAAAGTTAAGAGGGGGGGAGGGTGACTTTTGGACCGCACTGTATATATATTTACTGTTATTTAATTTTCCTCAAAATAATAAAAATCTTTTGTAAAAAACTTTTTTTGATCGGACTTTTAGTTGCAGAGATATCACACCCACACAAAATAAAAAATTGGCTCTCCGACGGACTTGTCTAGTAAATTCCTATGTATTTTGAGCCGCTGAATCCGAATCTGAGGTCGGAATTTGAAAGTTAGCTCCCATTTTCAACATAACCTCAAAAAACATATCCTATCATTGCGAAAAGCACGTTTTTAAGGTTATGTTGAAAATGAGAGCTAGCTTTCAAATTCTGACGTCAGATTCGGATCCAGCGGCTCAAAATACATAGGAATTGACTATTCAATCCCGTCAGAGATCCAACTTTTTTAATTTCGTGTGGCTGTGTTATCTCTGCAACTAAAGGTCCGATCAAAAAAAGTTTTTAACAAAAGATTTTTATTTTTTTAAGGAAAATTTAATAACAGTAAAAAATATATATGTTTCTATTTAAAAAACAAAGTTGACCTTGAAATGACCTTGAAAACGTAAATATGCTTAAAAAATAAATACGCCTTTTTGTTTCCCCCATTAAAATAAACGTTTTTAGTTTGACATTTCTTTTTCTAAAATGCATAGTATTCGAGATATTTAAAAGTTTCAGGTTAAAAAAAAACACCCGGTATATTTCATAGAAATTTTTTATTGTGTAATAGTAACAACTTTACTAAAACATTAAGGTAATTAAAACAAATATTTCATTTTAAAGCTTCTGAACAATGCCAAGAATTTTCGTAAGTGATACATTCTCCTGTACTATTTTTATTATTTATTTGTGTCTTTTAAATGGTTTAACTATTTAAAAGGATATATTATTGTAGAAATTTTGTTTATATAATAGTTATAACATTTATTTCTTACTTGTTTATTGTGTTTTATAAATGTTTCACATGTTAGTAATACACTCTTATTTATGTGAAAATTAAATTAAATTTTATATTGTTTTATTTTTTCATAAGAAGCCACCATCGATGGATGCATCCTTAAGCAGGTTACTTTTGTATCTTTTTCAACGAGTTAAAAGAATAAAGAAATACATATTTCCCTTACTTTGTTACACGGAAAGAAATTAGTGGGCTCTGCGCTATACATTATAAGATATTTGGTAACAGTGGCAAATTATAGTGATTTAAGCTAGAGATTATAAGGGATACAATAACTAATAATGTTAAAAATAAATTGGAAACGATTATATATATTACAGACACGATTATATTTATTACAGGCACTATTATAAATTTACAGAAATTTTATTATATTATAAAAATTATTAGCACAGACAATAATTATTTAAGCTATAAATGCCATACTATTTGTTATATTTTATTATTCACTAAACAATTAAAATATTTCATATAAATTTTTACACTGACTGCCATAAGAAATACATATTTCCCTTACTTTGTTAGTAACCTTTACGTATATATTATATTATTATGTATAATATATAAAAATATATTCATAACTACATATTTAAACTCAATTACTTTTTTATGTTTTTAAAAATTTAAAAAATTAATAATTATAATTATTTTGGTACATTGATAAAAATTAAAAATTTAATATTTAATTCCAGTTATATCTTCCAAAGTTTAAAATTTAGTTAGGCAGTTTTTAAAATATTTTTTTAGAATATTTTTTTAGAATAAGTTTTTATTAATAGAGTGATATAAGTAATTATAGTACATTTAAGTATATTTGTGTTGGTAATTTTTTAAGACATTTCGACGTGCTAATTAGAAATATCTACATAGTTTTGAGGTTGTAGATTTTTGCTAAGTTCGTCTGAAAGGCAAAATCATGAAAAAAATTGTCCACAAAAACTGACCTTGTGGCATGATTCCTTATCGTTTTCTTTTAAAAAAAAATGTATATTAGAAAAAAATCTAGCGTTAGTTTTTTTTAAATCAATTTTTTTAATTTCATCTAAAAATGGAAAAAATTGAAAATTTAAAAAAATCCCATTTTACATAGAGGACGTTCAGAATGAAATTAAGAAGTCGCTCTTAAAAAAATATTCTACGTTGCCTCCTTGACTGTTAATAAAATTATTCTATGATTCGGCATTTTTGAAAAAAATGAGGTCTGATTTGAGAAAGTTTTGGCTTTTTTAAAAGTTTTACCTTTTTTACTGCTTTATATCTTGGAAGCGACAGGCGGAATTAAAATTCTGAATTTATATTTTAATTCAGCATTAATCAAAAACATTTTTAAAATTAAAAAAAAAAAAACAAATTAATTTTTTGAAAAAAAAAAAAAAATCAAAATTTTTAATTTTTTTTTTTTTTTTGGTTTTTGGATGAAATTAACCTAGTCTTAATGGTAAAAGTATTATTTTATTGAAAGAAATTTATTAAATATAAATGTTTTAATTAAAAAATAATAAATTTTTTAGAAAAATTGTAAAATTAACGTTAGTTGTTTTGCTTGGCAGTCGGGTAAATAGTATCGATGCCGTAGGTTAAAAACTTATTTAATGTAAAATTTAATGCTGTATCGAAATATGAATTCAGAATTTTAATTTCGCTTCCCACTTCCAACATATAAAGCAGTAAAAAAGGTCAAAACTTACCAAAAACCCCAATTTTTATCAAATTTGACCTCATTTTTCTCAAAATAATTATAAAGTAATTCTATTAACAGATTCGGATTGAACGTAGAATATTTTGTAAGAACAACTATTTTTTTAATTTTCAATTTTTTTAATTTTTAGATGAAATTAAAAAAAAATGATTAAAAAAAAACTAACCGATATATTTTTTTCTAATATACATTTTTTTAATTGAAAACGATAAGGAATCATGCCACAAGGTCAGTTTTTTTAGGACAATTTTTTTCATCTTTTTGCGTGTTCAGACGAACAGTGTATGGCATATTAAAACTAGATAGATATGTCGCTTAAGATAATTCCAGTTGATAAAAAAATATATGACATTTCTAATAAGTACGGCAGTATTGTAGTTTATTTAAATTATTAAAGTTCCTTTTAGTTTTAGAAACCATAAACTTAAATAATTTGCAATCGGTAAAATAAATTAAAGATAAATTTGCCCAATTTTATTTTAAGTTTTAGTTTTAATGGCAATCTTTCTTTTAGTTTTTAAGCAATCCGCCAATTCCAGTCACAGATAAAAACAGTTGACGTTTCTTGAAAAGCATTTTGAAATAAAAAAAAACAAGTTATTTACCCAATAATTAACACTAAACTAAGAATTTAAAAAATTAGATGAAAGGTGACCAATAAATCTGACATTTCATATGTCAAATTCTTAGTTTAGTAGGTAAACCGACCTTAACTTGCCTTTACCGATATTGTTTAATAAAGCATTTATTATTAATATGCATATAATTTATTTATCCTCTATAAATTAAATAATGTTTAGCTTAATTTGAGGATAAGTTAAATTAGAGAGTACGATACTGTAGGTAGGTATAAATTAAAACAAATCAAGCAAAACAGAACAAAACCAAACACAATTAAAATATTATATTATCATTATAAATATAAAGACAGTGCTCATTAAGTCTTATATTAACTAGATTTTGTAGAAGTATTTTTTTTAAAAAGGATTTTTTTTTTGACTTTCCACATTTTATTTACCAGTAAGAAAAAAAAAAGAGTAAAAAAATAAAATAATATTCGGTAGATCGGTAGAATTTAACACTATTTGACATTTGTAAGAAAATATATCCCTTAAAAAGTTTATTAAAGTTTCGACCACAGATCACTTGAAGTAAATTTAGACACAACCTTTCAAAAATATCAAGAAAAGCTGCCAATGATAGGAATGTTAATAAAATGATATTGTATCGTAAACTAAGGATAATAAAGATACAGGACAAGATAAGCATATATATATACTTCTTTTTAAATAACATGTCGAAAATTTGGATCTATTATCTTAAGTTTACGGTAGTTATTCAGCAGTGTAAAGTTGTAATCCCATAAATTTTGTGTAACGGTTATTATGTGGACGTTTGTGCCATCACTTGTTTTGTTTGTGTCGTCTTGGTTCTCGAGATATAACAATTTTCCCAACATTACCCATAATTCCGCATTTTTGTTTTGAAAAGAAAAATACGTGGGTAGAATCTCTTATGGCCATGGACGTTTTTGCCACAAACAAAAATACCAACTCAAAGGGTTAAGCAACGAGAGAAGTTCAAATTTGGGAAAATGGGGTATTTTTGAATTTTTTCAAAATATAATTCCGGGATTATGGTCAATTTTGCGGAAATTTTTATATCTCAAAAACCAAGATAACACAAACGAAACTATTGTTGGCACAAAGTCCAAACGTCCACATAAGGCCATCTTTCCGATAAACACTAAATTTTCGTTTGGACCTAATGCGGAATTAGAGCTTCACACTGCCTAGTTATTAATAAAAATAATAATAATAATAAAGTTTACATAAAGATCAAATATAAGTATGTTTAAATGTTTTGGAATTTATTGGTGCTTAATTTTGTTGTAAATTTTAAATATGTAGAAAAAAATATAACCATTACGAAAAATGTCAACTTCAACGAATTGGTTTATTTTTCCCATTCTCCATTATCATTATCATTTGAATTTAAAAATGATGTATTATTTTTACTATTAACATGAAATATTTAGATATTATATCGTCGTGTTACCTTCTAAAAGTCCAAATCGATATTCAATTCCTTGTAATAACCAATACACTTTAACAGCGCCCATATTTAAGAGTTTTTACGGCATGAAACTACCAGCGCAGGCATACTCCATGCCCTCATAGAATTATATCAGTTACTACACGTAACTGGTACTCTGCGCTTTAAAATGCGTGAAATGTACATTTTGTACATTTGCGGCGTTTGATAGAATTCTATAGTACACTGAGTCCGACTGCCGTTATTGGCATCTCTTAAAAAAAATTTGATCTTGACCGCCGTTAAAGTAATAACTTATAAACTAATTGAAATAATAATTTTGAGTTTGTATAAGTTATCAGACATTATTTACAATTTTAATTAAAATTAGTTTAAATAACCGAAATTCATTTTTGGATATACAAGGTTGAGAAAGTAACACGACGATATGTATTTGAATTATTTAAAATATTTTTTTTTATCTACAAGCAAAAACATAAAATATTTTGTCGTAAATATTTATTTTTTTTACTTTTTAATTTAAAATCGAATTATGTATTTTTTTTAATTATTCATTTATAGTTTCACTATTGATATCGACTACTTCCAGTTGGAAGTACTATTTATGAGTACACTTGTTCTGACTCCAAAATAATAATGATTAACGTATACACTTCCAGTAAACTAAAAAGTCTAATTTTTTTTAAAATGTCCGCTTATTAGACGTTTATTATACGTAGGTATACAGGGTGTTTACTAAGTACGGTACGTAACTTCAGGGTGTAATTCCTTACCCAAAAATAAAAAAAAAAGTTCCTATAAACATATGTCCTAAAATGACTCGTAAGGGAGCTACGTGATAAGGCACCCCATTTCGGACGCCCCTGGTTAAAGTAACTACATGCAAATATCATTAGCTGATAGGCCTTATTAGAGGTAGATCACATGCAATACTTCGTTGCTATAACACAAAGGGTTCCCGAGTTATAAAATAGAAATCGAATTTTTAGAACCCGATTTGAAGGGGCGTAGCTCCCTTACAAGTGTTTTTAGTACATATGTTTATAGAAACATTTTTTCTTATTTTTGGGTAAGAAATTACACCCTGAAGTTACCTACCGTACTTAGTAAATACCCTGTATACCTACGTATAATAAACGTTTAATAAGCAGACATTTTAACAAAAAACAGACTTTTTAGTTTACTGGAAGTGTAGTAGTAGTTAGTAAACACCCTGTATATGTAAATTTACGAATAATAAATGACTAATAATTAATCAAAGTATCCTCAGCTGACGGTAATTTTAAGGTCGATTCAGGCATAATTATCACTAACTACACTAAACTGAATTAAGAAATTAAGAAATTAAGAAAATTAAGAAACATAACCTCAAATTCTATAATATATTTTCCGTGGTATGCAACAATTAAGATAAAAGAAAAAAATTGCATAAAATAATAATAGAATCTTAAAATACACCATAGAAAAAGAATTTCTGAAATACAAAAACTTCAGTGCAACATTTTATAAACAATCGTTATCCAAGTATCAAAATAAAAATAAAGATGGCGACACCTCTGTATTTTAAAAATTGGTACATTTTCAGGGTTAAGGAAAAACACAGTAGTTACATAAGAAAATAAAAGGTACTTTTGGAGATAAGTAGGTTTTAAAACACGATTTTTAGACCCAACAACTTCAAATATAGTAATAATTGTCCTACGCAATAGATAATTGTTTTTTTTTACTTATTCAGTCGTATTTACACATGCCTATTATCTATTTAGCAGTTACCTTATTGTTGCATACCACGGAAAATTTATTATAGAATTTGAGGTTATGTTTCTTAATTTTGTTAATTTCTTAATTTATTAATTCAGTTTAGTGTAGTTAGTGATAATTATGCCTGAATCGACCTTTAATTATTTAATTATAATTTACTTTTATTTTCTTGGTTAGGATGATACAGTTTTATAATATAAAAATTATATAAAAAATAGACTGTTATATTACTAAACATTTTAGCCAATAAAGTGCAAAACTATGAAATTAATTTTATTATAAATATATACATGGTGTTTTAGACTTAATGACCCAGGGATTAACTAATGAACGGATTGATATAACTAATTCATGCAAAAAACTTACCAAATGATTTTTCCACTCTAAAACCGCCCTTGACCAACCACTCCGAATTAACTACCACCCCCGACTTCAAAATTTTAAGTGGCACTCTATATGTTTTCACGTTCGAGTGCAGTTTTAAATTCTTTATTCAACTTTTTTTTTCTATTTTGAAATAGGACAAAAAAAAACGGACAAAAAACATACATACATGTATTTATTTAAAAAACTTTTTACACGAATTATTATCTGAATCCGTTCAAGTGATAACCCATGGGTCAATAAGTCTGAGATAAAATAGGTAATCTTGCATATAATTATTAGTTTTCTTGATGATAATATAATTATCTTTTTTGCCCATTGTCTGCAATTGTTAATTACTATAAATAATGTTAAATTAATTTTTTGTGATTTAAAGTAAAATATTTAATATTAAATTTAAATTTTTAAATTTAATTTAAATTATTTAATATTAAATATTAGTATTTACTAATAATTCCATTTTAACTCTAAGTGTGACGCACTTTTATATTTTATTGCACAGTGATAATATATTATTGTTTGCCAATTATAAGAAAAGTGATATGGATGTAAATTTATTATGTACCCATTAATGTTTCTAATAAAATAAATTTGAACAAATTGTTTCGTTTCTTTTTTATACCCTGAAAAAAATCTACTAAAACGTAACGTGCTGAAACTAAAATGGTGCCCATTCTGAAGAAAAAATCCTTTGCTATTAAAATTTTCATAAATTTTTCTAGTTTTTTTGGTAAATTTTATAGGAATCTTGCAATCAAGATTCTTACATGCGCACCGATTCTAAAAAGTAAGTTATTTCGGGTTATTATTTATTTATTTATTATTTTTACATAGATATTTTTTATTTTCTTCGAACACAGACTTACAATTGACAACTTTTTGAAAGCCTTTTGTGTTTCTTTAAGTTCGATTACACCGTGTTTGCAGTCCGGAAAAAAGCACCAATAAAATTTTTATGCTGCAAGGCGATTCTTTATTTAAAACTAAGAAAATAGTTATTTTCTTAAGACTTAATACACGAGTTGAGAATTTAATTTTATCCAACACCTTTTATTTTTAAATAAAGATCTATAATTTTGCGAAAAATTATGTCAAAAATATTAAGATTAAGTTTTCTTAATACTAAAATAATAGGTAGCCATGGCCTAAGTATGCCTATTAAAAATAAACAATTGCTAGTTTTACATTTCTTACAAACGTCAAAATGGACGCGGTGATGACAGAATTTTTAATAAAAACAGTATTTTATTCAAAAACTAAAGAATAATTTGGGGTTTTCTTTAATTTTTATGGTTTAGTTAACGTGCTTCTATTTATAGAATAGTTATAATACTTAATTAATAGGGTATCTAACTAATTTTGGGTGAGATCAAAAGCTGTACGTAAAAGAGTGGGTGAAAAATTTTTTAGTCACTAGTGGAAAAAAACTCACTTTTGACATTTAAAATAGTGCTCAAAACAAGTGTTTCTGTGAAGGTGTTGGATAAAAGTATTTTTCAGCGAAATATCTAAATTTAATATTAAAGGAGTAATAATAATTAAAAAGTAACATTTTTGGTGGCACAAAATTTTAGTTCCTCTTAATTGCATTTTTTTGAAAATATCTCTGTATGGAAATTTAAAGTTCAAATTGGACTCAAGATTAGATTAATTTTAATAGATTTTATTGAATTTAGGGTTTTCTAAGGTCGCTGAAACCAAATACATTATTAAAAATTAAAGATTCAAAATGGGCGATGCTAATCTTTGTTTAAATTTGACAGCAATAAAAAATATATCCACCATATTTATTTAATTCGTCATTATGAATTTAGAAGCATTGCGGTTTTTAGAAAATGACAAAATTTATCAAAATCAGATTAAAAAAAAATTGTTTTATTTTAAGGGTTTCAGTCTTAATTGAATATAATTAGTATATCAAAATAATATGTATATATGACAACATATTATGTATCACATCTGATTAAAAAAAAAACGAAATTATGTGTAAAAAAAATTATCAGCATTCAAGGAGAATTCTCTTTAAGCTACTTCTAGAACTACGAAACAAGCATAAAAAAGTAGACCTGTGTAATCTGGATGGATTTTTTTTTAATTTTAAAACACAGAATAGACACTTCTTTTACTCATCAAAAATAACAAAAAAAAATCAAAAATATATATGGTACTTCTTTGTCAAACGGAAGAAAGCTCCGCCCGAAATTCCTGTCGATAGATTTTAGTGACCTTGTTCTTAAAATATTTCTTATTCATCTCCCTTTATGGGCCAGTGGGGCATTTTGGAAAATTTCTAAATGGCGGCTGGAAACCAGAGAAAAATCGAGTTCGAATCAAAATGCTTGTAAGAAAAAAAATTGGCGTTCGATTCGATTGGTTTTTAGCTCAAATTGTTGGTATTTGATGTCCTCAAAAAGTTTCTAAGGTAGATTGGAGAAATGCAACATGGCGGATCCAAGATGGTGGCTAAAACCTCGAAATCGTCAAAATTAAAAAAAAATACATCCGATTTATGCCAGATTTTAACAATTCAAGATGGCGGATCCAATATGGCGGTCCTAATTTTCGAAAATCAACCGATTTAGGCCAAATTTCGTTTAGTTAGAAAATTTCTTTCATGCTGAGAACTATATATATATTTAATTAGAATAATAATAATTATAATTATTATTATTATTATAGGTATAGGTAATTGATAATTACCACTACCTAAAATTATGAAAATAAATAATTCAGTGAAAGTTACATTTCATTGAATTAATTTTATAATATATTATTTCTTGCTTTACCTAAAAAAAATGTCAGCAACTAAGAAAGTTGTCCTGTCTTTTAATTAGTACCTAGTTATATCTATCACTGTCAACTAATTATATTAGTCGGAAGGTAAGTAACGATAGAAAATATAATTGAAAAATGTATACAGTATACAGTTGAATCACAGACTAACGTTGAATCAATCACTTATGTATTTTTAAAACAACAGAGGACAAACCCTGATAGCACAAAAGCCTTCTAAGAAGATTCTTAAAATAAATAGCCGGAAGGACAGCATGCTTCTTAGAAGCATATCTATTTTGCTCAGGATATTCTAAGAAATATTAAAGAAATGCAAAGGATACCGTTTTAATCATGCTGGGAGTTCCTAAGAAGCTTCTTGTAAGCCTCTGTATCAAATAAGAATGTTTTAAGAAGCATGTTAAGAATGTTCTTAGAAGTAGGTAAATTTACTTTTAAGAATATTCTTAGCACGCTTCTTAAAATATTCTTATTTGATGCATTTAAGTAATAATATTGAATATTTTACATGCGCAAACAAAGTAGGTAGGCATTTCAGATTTCTACATTAATCTAGTTTTTCTCTTTCTTTCAAATATATTTTATGATATTCGATCCTTTTTATGGATATCATAAATTTGGACATGGCGAAATTTTTTACGTCTTTGTGATAAACCTAATAATTAAAGCATATAAAAATCTTTAGATATAGCATCCATCAGGTAAGACTCATATACGATATGCAGTTTTACTGTGAAAGCAAACTTTCTACCAGCCATAAAAATCATGCGCCACACAAAAATCCAATGTTTAGAGAAAAAAAATAGCAAATAATTATCATTTCAAAAAATAATAATTTTATTTTTTTGTCTAAAACTATATAAAATCACTTTATGTCTAAAAATACATCCATTTCTACTACTTAAGGGTAAAACTTATGTTATTAACAGTAATTTTAAGAATATTTGTAATTCTAACCTAACAAAATTAAAATAATATAGACGCCATATTACTATTCTAAAAACATTCCCATTAGAATATTTTAAGAATATGTATTTGGGAATATTCTTAGCAAAATACTCTAATCATGCTTAGCATGTGCACTATAGCATTATTCTCAAAATATTCCCATTAGAATATTTTAAGAATATGTTTTGGGAATATCCTTAGCAAAATACTCTAATGTTTAGAGTAGAAACACTTATGCTACTACAGCAGTGCACCTTTTAAGAACATGCTTAGCATGTTTACAGCATTATGCTAAGAACCTTTTCAAGGGAACGATTAAAAAACCTTCTTAGGATGAAGTGTGTTAACAGGAAAAAAAAAGGATTAAAATTAAGTTTTTTTAAAGGATTTTATTCTTTGTACAAAATAACATCGTTCTGCGTGAAATGAACATTCGCTTTCCTTTTATACAAATTTTTGTTTTTAAAAACAGATTAACATTTTCACAAACCACCACAATAAGGTGGTTCAAAAACAAGTTGGAATTTTGTGCTGCTCCTCGAATTTAAAGCTTAGTTTATTATCCAAAATCATATATACTCCATGATGCAGAAAAAAAGTTAAATTTGCAGGGCTGTGTTATGTTAAAATTGCCAAAAATACAAATTTGGTTGGTTGTTTTTTTTTTTAACTTTTAATAAAAGTTAATCATGTATTATGTTACAAAAAAAAATATTGAAAATATTTAAAAAAAATACTAAAACTGTTTCTAAAACAAACAAAATGATTAAATATATTAATTTTAGTCCTATCCTTGACAGTGACTTGTCTATTACATGATCGTGAATTCTCAATTTCTTTCTTTCCAATTTATTATCATCTTTAACGTAATTGAATGTTTAACCTTTTTCATAGATCAATTGCTTCGTTTTTCATAGGCTAGACCAGATAAATAATAGCTCAAACAAAAATAAAATCCCTGACCAAGGCGTCCTTCATTGACCAACCAACTAATAACTCTTCTCTCTAGAATAGGCATTTCATTCGTTAAAACTAACAAAAACGTCGGCAACATAAACATTCGTCTGTCTTACTCGCAGATCTTTGTTCTAACAAAGACAACAATACCAGTTACTGGTAACTGTTATTGTTCAGGCCTGAATATACCTACTATTTGTTTACAAACAAACCAAGATGTTGACGATATTTTATTTTAACGGTATGCGTATTCCAGAAAGAAGAGTTACTAGTTCGTTGGTTCCAACCATACAGCAAGGGCGTAATTTCGGGATAAATAGGGATGAATAGGGACGGAAATTACACCCCCATTTATTTTTTTCCGTGTCTAAACAAATCTTTGCCATCCCTATTTTTGGGCACTGTAGACAGCATTAACGAACGAGTTTGAATAGTACCTAGATGCAACTATACCTTAACTTTTTTTAAGGTCCAAGTGTACCATAGACGTTCAAATTCGTAAAAAATTTAGCCTGCGGCGCTAGAGCTATCTTCAGTTTTTTTTTTAATTTAACACTGTAAACGTAACCATAACATTCGTAAAAAAATATAAAATTTAACCATCAAAATGTAATTCCTTACATGTTTTTCTTTTTTTTTTAATATTAATACGTACAAGTTCTACAATAGTAGAGATAAATTCGTAAAAAAATTGCCTGCGGCGTTAGAACCTTCTTGCATTTTTGTAAAATTTAAAAACTGTTTTTATATTATATCAGACTATTCACTTTGTAAAAAAAATCGCATGTGTACCACATGTTCTAGTAGGGTTTTTAACGTCTTTTTTTATCTAAGATGTAAAATTAAGAGCGAAATTTGTAAAAAAATGCCTGCGGTGCTCGATCTCACTTGTGGTTCTTTGTTTTATTACTTTTTTGCTTAATATGTTAAACTTTATAAAGCGTGTAATAAAAAAAAATTCTGACACTTGTCGCGGCATTTAAAGTATATTTTTTTGAAGAAATATAAAGGCATTTATAAAAGTTATAAATCGATACCCCCAAGCAACAAAGCCGTAACTCATATATTGTCATTTTTTATGACAGATAAATTTCTAAAATATTTTTTTTTGTTACTTAAGGGTGGGTATATGATTAAAGTGGAAAAGGAAGTCATGTGATACATCATTTGAAAGCTTATAAAATTCTCTATTTAACTGTATAAGTATTTATTGTTTATTTATTGTTTGTTTCTGATAATATCCAAGTTTAGAATTTCTTACTTTAGTGATTTTAGGTAAACTTTTGGTTAAAATGGCCTGTGGAGAAATCTGAGTAGTACCACCATGTGTGTCTTTCTTCAAGGCATTTACCTATGAGTATAACTCAAAATGGGTCTAACTTGAGTTACATCCTTGTTGCATGGGAGTGTCGAAATAACTAATAAGACATGTGCCTTCCCAAAAGCCGATTGTTATCTAACTTTTCACGCCAAAATTGTCAACTTTATAATTAAATAATATTTTTTCGATTTTTTTTTAATTTAATTTAATTTATTAAAGGATTTTATTTGCTATCCTACAAAGTTTCACTTTTTAACACCGTTTTGAATGCGAAAAAGGAAATGTTATACAATGAACATATCTACAGATCATGCGACAACTAGCCCCAAACCAAATACGTTATGTATCAAGTACTTCCTAATTAACGAATAAACAATCCTAAATGACAATATCAACAGATAACACAGCCCCACAAAAAAAAAAAAAGTCTGGATCTCTAGACCAGACATGTGTATCCTTATGTATTTTTGACGGCTGAATCCGAATCCGAGGTCAGAAAAAGCCCTACACCCCAGGAATTGGCCCCAGAGGCCGAAAATGGCCGCTGAAAGGTGTGAAACGGGAATTCCGGCATGACGGATGCTCAGGGCAGGTTGAGATTGCATTCTCAAGGCAAAGTCGAATTAGTGGCTAACGGTGGTTAGATCCGACAGGCATCGCGGCCCCTGAGGCCGGAAAATGGGCCCTTGGGGCCCGAAAAATCGAGATTTTCACGTCGGGATCGCAGTACTTGGATTTTCTTGAAACTTCAAACTGCAGCTACGTAAAGAGGCTGGAACCTCTTCCAGGCCCATTGAAATTCACGCCCAGGGTCCGGAAAATGGGCCCTCAGGGCAGGAAAATCAAGATTTCCACGTCGTCATCACGGCATTGACGTTTCTATGGACTTTCAAACTCAGGAAACACTGACGATGTTGGAACAATTCGTGGCTCATTGGAATGTATGCCCGAGGCCCAGAAAATGGGCCTGAAGGGCCGGAAATCGAGAATCCCATGTCAGAATCACGGCACTCAAGTTTATATGGACTTTCAAACCCAGGAAACACTGAAGATGTTCGAACAACTTCAGGCCCATTGGAATTCATGCCGAAGTACGACATATTGAATCTGGACGAAACATACAAAAACACACAGGATGTCCTCGACACCAGAGCGGCCATTCTCTGAACTCCGGGCATGAATTTCAATGGGCCTCGGACTGTCCCACTGTCGTTTGCGTTTCTGGAGTTTAAAAGTTCATGGAAATTCGAGTACCGTGATTCAGACGTAGGGATATCGGTTTGCGGCCACCGAGCTCCCATTTTCCGGACCCTGGGCATGACTTCCGATGGGCTTTGAACCGTTCCACCATCTTGGGTGTTTCTCAAGTTTAAAAGTCCGTAGAAACCCGAGCGCCGTGATGCCGGCATGAAATTTTGATTTTCTGGTCCTAAGGGTCCATTATCTGGGCCCGGGCATGAATTACAATGGGCCTCGAAATGTTGCTACATTGCCAGTGTTTCCGTGAGTTTTAGAGTCCATAGAAATTTGAGTGCCGTGATGACGACGTGGAAATCTTGATTTTCCCGCCCTGAGGGCCCGTTTTTCGGACCCTGGGTGTGAATTTCAATGGGCCTGAAAGAGGTTCCAGCCTCTTTACGTTGCTGCAGTTTGAAGTTACAAGAAAATCGAAGTGCTGCGATCCCGACGTGAAAATCTCGATTTTTCGGCCCCCAGGGGCCCATTTTCCGGCCTCAGGGGCCGCGATGCCTGTCGGATCTAAGCTCGGTTACCCACTAATTCGACTTTGCCTTGAGAATGCAATCTCAACCTGCCCTGAGCATCCGTCATGCCGGAATTCCCGTTTCACACCTTTCAGCGGCCATTTTCGGCCTCTGGAGCCAATTCCTGGGGTGTAGGGCTTTTTCTGACCTCGGATTCGGATTCAGCGGGCCAAAATACATAAGGATACACATGTCTGGTCTAGAGATCCGGACTTTTTTTTGTGGGGCTGTGTAATATACACCTTAAACAATTAATATACATATAATTTTCTTATCTTAATATTTTAAATCACTCACAATAAGAACAAATATTTACCACAAAAAAATTACTATTTTACTTTTTGAGATATAAGCACTTCGACAACTTACCCCTGCGACAACTAGCCCTGGTCACCCCTACCTATTTCCATACTGACATTTTTAAATATTCCAATAATTTAAAACAGTTAAAACAAAACTAAGGGGCTGTCCATATATTACGTAACGCGCCTAGGGGGGGTCAGAGAAATTGTTACAGTTTGTGACAGGGAGGAGGGGGGGGTCTAGGTAAACGTTACGTAACGGAATTTAATAAATTTAATGTTTATTTATTAAGCTTGGCAGATGTATTTTTATTTTAACATAAATTACTATTTAGTGGCCCATAATTCCCTTTTTTCACACAAAAATTGACGAAACTATGCATATTTAATTTAGTTTAATTTATGTTTATTTAGTTTAGTTTAGGTTATTTAGGTTATATTAAGTTTACTTTAACATGTATTTAATTAAAGGAACTATTAAAATTATAGATGCATATTTAAATAATATTGTAATCAGTAAAAAAACCGTTGACATTGATATTAAAAAAAAAATCTTACGGCCCTGTTCTTGCGTGATCTTGCCGATGAATCATCGGCGATGATACATTTTCGCGCGGAATGTGTACTTACAGAACACTAATGTGTGCATAAACAATATACGTGTTATATGTGACACTCAGTGTAAAAAGAGGTACCTAGTATTTTTTCGTTTGGACTTTTTGATTATAATTTTTTTTTTTAAGTTTGAGTGATTTTTAGTGTAATTTTTTTTTAAGGTTATGTGACAGTTTGTTACACAGGGGGGAGGGGGGGGTCAGTTTTTTTGAAAAATTGCGTTACGTAATATATGGACAGCCCCTAATGCATTTTACTTTTTTACCGGAGTTCCATGGGTTTACCGACCCAAACGAAGAGTACTTTCTGTATAATTTTGGCACCATCGTGAAAGTAATCTAACCACTGTTAGTCAGGTCCGTAACCCTTAGGCTGTAGGTAACCTTGAAGGTAACAGTGATCTTGAAGTGAAATTTCTACACATGTGTAAACTGTTTACAGTAGGTACCTAAACATAATTAAACATAATTAAATATAATTTTGGTAAGTTAAACAACCTGCCCAATGGACAGTGTCCATTATACAGGGTGATCAATAACTGGCATGCCAAAATTTAAGAGGTGATTCTACATCCAAAAATATCTAAAAAAGTTACTATAAAGGTTGGTCCGGAAATGAGCCCTAACGGCACTTTCAAATTGTAATAAAAATAAGGTTTTTAAGTAATAACTCTGGTACCCTTTAAGCTAGAGCGACGAGCTTTTGCATGTATATTAGTATTAATAAGGGCAATAAGTTTATGTTAATTATTTTTTTTGAATTTATCCAGAGGTGTGCCTAGGCGGTCAAAATAGGTGAGGCTTAACACATTTTAGCCCCAAAGTTTTTTATGTGTATTTTTTTTTGGATTATTTTGTGAAAAATATGGATTCCTTAAGTAAAAATTTATAAAAAATGTCCTATAGTGTAGTACTGTAGGAGCAACCGTTACAAAATGCAATTAAGAGGAAGTAACATTTTGTGCCACCAAAAATGTTACTTTTTAAAAGGCTATTACTCCTTTAATATTAAATTTAGGTGTTTTGGTGAAGAATACTTTTTTGCTCAGTTTTAAATGGAGAATCACCCTGCAATATTAAAATTTTATTGTTGCTGTTTTTTGTTCCCCATTCAAAATGTCATTCGAAGGGCCGTAGCTCCCTTAGGGCTCATTTCCGGAACAACCTTTATAGAAACTTTTTTTCATATTTTTGGATGTAGAATCAACACTTAAATTTTAGCATCGCAGTTACTGATCACCCTGTATATTAATTTTTTGTTTTATAGTTAAAAAGTTAAAATATAATTGAAAGTGAAAAAGTCCAACAATTTAAATTAAAATCACTAATAAAATGATCTGGTTGAGGCAACCATATCACTAGTTAAAAACGGTTTTTTTTTTTCTGGTTGCTGCAACCAGAAATCTGGGGGATATAACACAGTTTTGTTATCGGTGTGCTTACCAGAAACAAAACTTTTTAAGGATCTTAGGCAAAACGTGTCGTGTTGCCCTTACCAGGTTTCTGGTTGAGCAAAAATTAGAAAAATAGCGGTTACATGTTGTGGTACCACCTACTGTAGCGCGCTGCAGCTCGCTATTTATTTAATAGCTAGGAAGCTGGTCTTTACTTCGAAAAAAATTACCTCGAAAGCAAATACTTCGAAAAAAATATATCGAAAAAACTTACCTCAAAAGGACATTATCTTGAAAAGACGTTACCTCGAAAAAATTTACTTCGAAAAGACATTAGCTCGAAAAGTCATTACCTCGAACGTACATTACCACGAAAGATTTTACCTTAAACGGCTTTAACCTCGAAAAAGTTTTTTTTATAATCTGTTTCTTTGCGATTATTGTACATTGTAGTTTTTTTCCTCATATTTTATCATTTATTTATTAAATTTTAATTTACGGGCTATTATTAGCTTTTAGTTTTAGTAGTTATTTCAAAATGAATCGATATATCGAGAGTTTGCGAAAGATACATTAGCGGTGTATAAAATTTTTGTGTATTATAAAGATCGTTTTTTTGGAAATTTTTAAAATATGCTCAAATTGGTTGCAAAGGAAAAATATTTATTGTTAATTATTTATTTTTTTTTATAAACAATTTTGCTGTAGATTTATTGACATCTTCTTGATTATTTGTGATTTCAAATACTTTCTTTTTGTATAATATATCAATATTATTGATTTAAATAACTAAGTTTATTGCTGTTAAATTTCCCTTTTTTTTTCTATTCTTTTAAAATAAAAAAATTGTTTTTTTTTATAATTTTTAAAAAATTATGTATTTTACAGGTAATTTTTTATGCGAGGTAATGTCCGTTCGAGGTATTTTCTTTCGAGGTAATGAGGTAATTTTCGTGCGAGGTAATGGGCTTTCGAGGTAAAATTTTTAGTTAAACTTTTTAGTTACCTAGGGAACGTTCAAGTATTACGTACCGCAAATTTTGATAATTTTGGACTTATTTTCTTAATTTTGCTTTGTTTACTCAAACTGCCACATTTTACGGTAACTACTAAAGCATTTGTACACTTCATATTATCTGTCTGTCATATAATAATTTCTGAATTAATTAATATACTTAACATTTTACCTTGTAAGATATTCACTTTCATTGCATGGCAATTTTTTTAATTAACAGTACAATATTATGTTTTTGCTTATTATTTATTCTTTAAAATAAAGAAAGCTCATAAATCATTAATTAATAAAGACAATTTTACTTATTGCTCTAATTATTTGTTAAAATGTGTGTATCTTAAATCGGTGTATGCTCTGTTTATTTTCTATTTTACTTTTAGACAAATCTCACTATAACCATATTTTTATCACGCCTAGACTAGTAGGTGCACGAGAGGTAGCATGACAAAATAATTAATAGTTAATTTCATTTCATTTTTTCAACTTTGTACATCGGCACTTAGTGCTACTAAGAGTGCCGATGTATTGAAATCTTCGCCGAAAAGTCAAAATCTTTGAGCACGTTTTTTTCACATTTCTCAACGTTTTAGGCTATTCTGAGTCGAAATCAGTAAAAGAAAATTTGCGTCCGTCTGTCTGTCTGTCTGTCTGTCTGTCTGGGTGTAAACTCTCTAACTCCATTTCTACATGAGATATCGACTTGCGGTTTTTTGCATATTGTTTCTTATCGTTTTCCGAAGAGATGATTAGAGTTTGGGGGTAAACGATTGGGGGTAAGGGGGTAAAAATAGGGTAAAACTCCTATTTTTAGCGTTTTTTGTTTATAATTAAGACAATTATTATTGTATTTGGTTAATTTAGCACTTATATAAAAGATAATTTTAAATTGGTCAAAAAATGTTATAAACAATGTTTTCGTAAAACGCATTGTTTTCGAGATATTGGCGTTTAAAGCAGTAATAGGTTTTTTTAGCATACCTCACATATTTATAACCCGATTTCAAAAAATTATATTTTAAATAAAAGCTCTTTTTAAGCCCTATAAAAAATGTTATATACAGTGTTTTGCTAGAATATAATGTTTTAAAGATACAGAATTTAAAATCAAACAAAACACCTAGTTTGAAATTTGCAAACTAGATAGCTCTAGTGTACAAATTTTAAGCTTCCATTCATTTGTTTTTAAAATCCAAGTAAAAACATATTTTTATTATTAATTTTAATTATATATTAAGTGTACAAGAAAAGCTAAAGTTTAATATAAATATTATTATTATTATTAGTTTGTGCAGTGAGGAGTAGTAGTAAAATTGTAATTATGTTATGCTACCCTGTTCTAATAGCATGTTATTAGTTTTTCCAATAGTGCCGATGTTTTGACAGGGTGCTTGCAACGTTTCATCTAGTTTCATTTAATTTTTTCTTACTTTTTCTTAATATAAGTGTGTTCTCTGATAATTATAACTGTAATTGTGTACATTTTCTTTTCTAAATCATAAACTGTATTTAATTATTAATGAAAAGTGCTTACATTATGTAAAGAAAGCCAGGCCTTGATCAAAATCGTCACTGAAAAACGACCTGGTTACGATTCACTCACCGCAGTAATGAGAAGAATTTTTTCGTTTTTGTCGATCAGCTCGTTTTTTTGAGATATAGCCCTCTCCAACTAACATATTTTTCTTCTAGCGTTTCATATTTTTAGTGAAAAATAAATTAAATTAATGGCAAATAAATGACTATTATATTAAAAACCAAACCAACTTATTTAAAAAAGTAATATTGCATATATTTCTTTTAATGGAACAAAATATGTCCAAATAAATATTGCTTTCCCATTTTGAAAATTTTCAAAACTTCGGAAAGCCTTGTATTCGTGCAAAAATTTTCATTTTTTTTTGGGTATTTTTGCGTTTTATGACGTTTTATGTCGATATAAATCAATTTCAAGCAAAAAAAAAATTGTCGGTCGATCGGTCGGTAGATCGTTCCGTCCGGGAAATCTTGCAACCACGATAACTTAAGAAGGCTTTAAGCTATAGACTTGAAATTTGGCATTAAGGTATATTACCAAAAGTTCTCGCTTGGGATTGTTTTTGGTAAACATTGGGTTGGGGTAAGGGGTAAATACAATAATTTTTCACAAAAATTTGAAAATTGCTATATAGGGGTTTTTGAGGTTGCTGAAATCGAATATGATAATAAAAAATTTCTAACTCCACCCCCACGGGGGTGAGGGGGTAATTTTTTTTAAATATTTTCAATATTTTCGTCAAAATTGGTATATAGGGGTTTTTGGGATGACTAAACAGAATTTGATAATAAAATTTTTCTAATTCCACCCCCTAAGGGGTGGGGGTAGTTTTTGTGAAAATTGGTATAAAGGGGTTAGCTAAAAGTAAATGTGATAATAATTTTTTTCTAATTTCATTCCCTAAGAGGCGGGGGGTAGTTTTCGTGAAAATTGATATATTTTTAAGGTTGTTAAAAGTAAATCTAATAATAAAAAATCCATTTTACGCGCGGAGGTGTAAAATGGGAAAGCTCTTTTACTGGGCAGTGTACATGTTTATGTGTGTAGTAGTTATACCTAGTTTAGAAAACTTTCTTCCGTAAACCAGATATTTTAAAGCGCAATGCAACCAGAGAATGAAGTAAGAATTTTATAATAGCACTGTTTTAAAGTGACAAATATGTTGAGTGCATTTTCACAATAATCTTATTTCATTTCTTGTATAGAAAGGATAATCTTGTGAAAGCAAAAAAGTAAAGTATATAGTAGTGAATAATATATTTATATTATATATGCAACATAAGATAAATTTTAATTAAAAATTGCAGTGGCTACACATTTTTTGATTGCGTTGTAACATGTTAACATCAAGTAGGTATGTAAATTATGTTTTTCTTCAACCGTACTAAAATGTTCGTATTCTATAACTGAACACACTAGTTAGAAGTGATCTATTTTTTTACAGTAAAAAAAATGGTTTCATTGTTGTATGCCGTAAAAAAAAAGTTAGTTAGCAAAACCACCACTGGCGGCAGACTCTTTGACTTTGATGACAGCCATACTTCAAACTTGTTTCTTTATTACGTAAACAGGTGGTTGACTCGACATTCTGTGCAAAAATCTTGTGTGAAATTGATTAAAAATTATTGAAGAAGAATATACGGTTTATACACCTACAAATCTCTCCGAAATTGCAAATGCTACATTAGACAAGTTACCATCGAAATCGCTAAAAGTGTACAATTTAGCCTACGAAAAAAAATTAAAATGAGCTAAAGAAGGGTTAAGTTTATTTCGAACAGGTTTTATTGGCCTCATTTAATAAAAAAACATACTTTATTACTGAATAAATTAAATTCAAATATTAATATTTAAAAATATATATATATAGGATGTTTGAAGAAAAAATAGTATGTTTTACTCGTCTGTAGTTTCGCTTCGCTTCGTCCGTAAATTCTACATACTAGTATAAAAAAGCTTCACTTTTCCTCTTAGTAAAACAATATACTATTTTATTCGATTGATTCTAAAAGCGACACTTTTTGTTCATGTCTTACGGGCAAAAAGTTGAACTTTGTGGCCCTAGGGCCAAAAAGTTTTTTTCGCCCGATAACTAAAACTTGTTATTTTTTAGCTTTTTAAAAGAAGATGCTTTACCTTTACTGTAATAGTTATAAAGAAATATGACCTTTTGGTCACTTTTGGTCTTGAACTAACCGTTCTTTTTGACCAGATACAGTTATAATCATTTCATACAAAATAAAAAAATTTCCATAACATAACCTCAAAACATATGTCAACTGATTAATCTGCATTCACCCACTAAAATAAATTAAAAACACAAAATTTCAATTGAAAAATCACTTTCAATATTTATAATATTCATAGAACGGTTTCACAAGTATTATTTTCATAACAGACACATTTTAACAGAAATTAATCACTAAGCTATAGCTTTTTTAATTTGAAAATGAAACCGCAAGCAAAATAAACGATTTAATTGTTTTTCTAGCGATTTGATTGGACAGCAATTTGTCATGGATAACTAGATAAGTAATAGGACAGTAAAAATAAATATTTTTTGCACTTTAAATTAAGTATATTTTAATAATTTATTATAATTAGTAACAATCGAATAAAAATTATTGTATAATACACGGGCAAAAAGTTAAATTTCGATTTAGAAGGTTTATTACCCCCGGGCCGGCCCTCGGCTTCTAAAAATGGAAAAATTTAACTTTTCATAAAATATATGTAAAATAAATAATTATTTTTTGTATAATTGACTAAACAGCCTAATTTAAACTATATACCAATTTTCACAAAAATATTGTAAAATTTTTAAAATTATCACCCCCATCGCCCGGGGGTGAGGTTAGAAATTTTTTATTATTAAATTCAGTTTCTCCGGCCCCAAAAACCCCTAATTTAAAAAAAAATATAAAAAATTTAATTAACTGTATAACATCAAGATTCTCTGCCAAGTATTAGCTCAAAAAAATAAAATTAGCCTCCTTGCATTTGAACCCTGGAAAAAAATTAAAATTATTAATTTTACTTTCCCCAAGAAAAGTCTTGCGTTAGTAAAAAAAATTCGAAAAAAAATTATTGCTACGTTTCTGGACGTTTTATATCCCTAAAATGTGATTTCCGTCAAAAAATAAATTCTGTCTGTCGGTCGGTCTGTCGGTTTGTGAGTCCGGGAAATTTGTGACCACGATAACTCAGGAACACTTCGGGCTAACAACTTTAAATTTGGAGCACAGATTGAATATCTAAAGTTTTAGGCTGGGATTGTTTTTCGTAAAAATCGGGAGGGTAGGGGGGTTCGTTTTACGAAATAATAAACTTTTTTCAAAAAAACGAAAAAAAAATTGATTTTTTTTTTGAATTTTTTCTTTTATTTTTTTTTTATTTTAATGAATCTAGGCCTCTAGGGGAAGGTATTATTTTGTGGGCAACAGTATTTTTATTTTCAAATAAAATAGGCGGGTGCCAATTTTTTACTTTTTTTAATTTTCAAATGAAGTGAGACCTAAATTTTATTTTTTTGAGCTATTGTTTGACACAGAATGGTATCTTTCACGACTTGAAACGTGTTTTTTGAAATACGCCAGTATACATAAGTATTAAATAGTATATTTAAGTACTAGTTTCATAATATACGTTTTTAGCGCACGAGTACAAGTTTAGAAAACGAGCCGCTTCCGGCGAGTTTTCTAGAGTACTAGTGCTCTAAAAACGTGTTATGAAACTAGTGCTTTATACAATTTTTTCTATTTTGCTCGAAAATTTAAAAAAACTTACATTTAAATTGATGACTGATTTAGGGATTTTTGTTTTGGGTTGGCATTACAGTTTACACTATGTTTAAAATTCTAAAAACAAATTATATTTTGATATATTTTAGTTATCTCTTCTTTTTTCACTGCAATTAACCAGTCAACAATTTTAACACGGTAAAAAATAACCCAAACACAAAATTTTGTAAAAAATTAAACTTTAAATCGACATTGAAATTTGCAAGCAAAACGTCAAGAGATAGGCTTTTGTCTGTTGCCAACCCAAAAGAAAAAAAGTACAGACCTCTTATGGGCCTATAAGAACACGCAAAATGCATGTGATTATGAGCTTATAAGAGTCGCAAAATAGAAAAAAGATATTATCCTTATAAATTATTTATCAGATAGAATAATAAATAGAGGATAATAATATACCTCCTATTAATTTAATTAATTATTTAATTATAATATAAAAGTTAATTAAAAAAAAATATAATATATTTATATGTTTCCTATAATCTCTAATTTGCATGGTTTGCTCTACTTTATCAACTAATTTGATACAATAATATATACCATTATAATAGTATATTAAAGTACTAGTTTCATAACATACGTTTTTAGCGTACGAGTACAAGTTTAGAAAACGAGCCGCTTGCGGCGAGTTTTCTAAAGTACTAGTACGCTAAAAACCTGTTATGAAACGAGTGCTTTATACAATTTTTTCTATTTTGCTCTAAAATTTAAAAAACTTACATTTAAATTGATGACTGATTTATGGATTTTTGTTTTGGATTGGCATTACAGTTTACACCATGTTTAAAATTCTAAGAACAAATGATATTTTGATATATTTTATAGTCATCTCTTCTCTTTTTTACTGCAATTAACCAAGCCACAATTTTAACATGGTAAAAATAACCTAAACACAAAATTTTGTAGAAAATTCAACTTTAAGGCGACATTGACATTTGCACGGAAAACGTCAAGCGATAGGCCAGGTCTGTTGCCAACCTAAAAGAACAACAAGTACAGACCTCTTATGGGCCTATAAGAACACGCAAAATGCGTGTGATTATAAGCTTATAAGAGTCGCAAAATAGAAAAAAACATTAACGCGTATACAGAAAATTTAGAAAAAAGCAAGGTGGTTTAAATTGTACTCGTTGTTTCTCTCAAAAAAAAAATCCAAAAATTAAAACACAAGTTTACTACGGATAGTCTAAGAGATGGTCAATATTTGTATATGGTAGCGATTCTAATTTAGGTGATATGATAATATCATATCACTTCAGCTAAATTCACCGAAAATCAGTGAAAGCGGTATTCTGATACTTCCACATCACCGAGGACCAGACGTATGTTCATATCACTTCACTGCGACAGAAGCTGTCAGACTTTTATTAAGAATGGATTAAACCTCTTGTCTACCAATGTATCAAATTTGTAACAAACCCAATTAAATAAGAAAATATATAAAATATTTAAAAAGTTTCAGTTTTCGCCATTATTTTTAAACTGATATGTTACAGGATTTTAAGGCACAACAAACTCCATCAATTATAATTTTTATAAAACATGCGTAAACTAAGTAAACAGTGCGACCTTAAAAAAAAACCTAATACTTTAAAAAAAATTTGGTTTATTTTACGTCCCAAAATGAATAAAAATAAGGTTAAAGCTAGATATTCTATATTATTTCCTTTTTTTTTATTATACTGCTTAAAAAGAAATCATACAATAAATTGCATTATTAGGTATGCCCTATTATTACAAATATGATATAGGTATACCATTTTTTTGTACAAAATAAAAATTTAAACAAAATATACATTAGTATTGACTTAAGCCATACCCAAAGTTTTTCAGTTCGGCAAATATTTGCATTCATTCGGCAAATTTTTAATTTATTCGGCAAAATCCCAGGGATGTGCAAGATCAAATTTGTTTTCAACTGTTTTCAGAGGCTCTTTTTTAGTCGTCAATCAAAACTTGCTTCAGGGGTTCAGGGGGTAAAGCTTTTTGTTTGTAGTATGATAGAGGTGAGATTTTTTTTTGTCTTCAAAATTTTCGTCAGCTACATTTATTTTTTTTAATTTTCGTCAGGGAGAAAGCGAGGTGAGACCTTTTTTTTTTCTTTTAGTCATCAAAATTTCCCTACTTTTATTTATTTTTTCCTACAAACTGGATCTCTATCTTGTCAAGTTAAAACATATTAAATAGTTTTTTACATAAATAAACCATAATCTAGCATCTTATCAAACATATGTATTGCGAAAGATTCCTTTTTATAAAACGATATAGCCTCATTATTACACGCCATATGCTGAACTAAAACAAAACTTTTTTGCAGATGTAGTGTATTTCCTCATTTGTTAAAGGAATTTTTTAAGAAAGTTAAATTAATGAAATCAGTGTCGGACTGGTTATGCATTTTACCGGGCAAATGCCCATTACTTCAAAACTAAGCATTTTAGGGACATGTTTATGGATTTTTTTACTCAAAACCTATAACTTTATAAAATAGCCTAACTATCATTCTTTGTTAATTTTACCTATAGGTATTTATAAAGAAGTGGAACCTCTACCATCATAAGTTGTAATTACGTAGCTATCACTTATTATATAACTTTCTGGTATTAAAGAATTAATAGTAATTATATAGCCATTTTTAAGTGAAATTGTGTTAAAATGATTATATTTATCTTAATTATCCGGCTTACCCGGCGTTATCCGAGCGTCAAATTAAAACGGGACTACCTTATGAATGCCCTCTTTAAGTTGCAAAAAGTTTCATCAAATTCCGTTCATTCGTTCCAAAGTTATGCGGGAACAAACATAAAAAAAAACAAAGTCACAGGTCGAATTGATAACCTGCTCCTTTTTGGAAGTCGGTTAAAAATAATTCATTTCGGAAAAAAAATCTACAGAATCATGGTCCAGATACCTCCGGATGGACGACTCTCGCATTTCGGACCTCTTCGTCGGACAACTGAAATCCACCCTTAAATTCACCCATTGCAGCCATTGTTCCGTCACATTTGAACCATTCTGGGACCTTTCTCTATCTCTCTTCCACAACACACCTGTCAACTAAGGTTGTCACATTGTTTGGAATCTTTCACAAGGGAAGAATCGTTGGACGGTGATGAAAAACCTACATGTTCAAAATGCAAAGAGCGCCAAAAATGCACAAAATTCTTTTCAATTCGAAAGTTTCCGAAAATATTAGTAATCCACCTTAAACGCTTCTCCCTTATGACAGTTTCAGAGAAAGCTCAGAGTTACCGTATACTTCCCTGTAGAAGAATTAGATATGAGCAATTATGCCGCAAAGTCCGTTGTACCATCCAGATACAACTTATACGCCATTTCAAATCACAGTGGTACCACTAATAGCGGACACTACACCTCCTATTGTAAACATCCCTATAATCACACGTGGCATGAATACAACGACTCTAGAGTATCTTCAATTTCAATAAGATCGATCGTATCAGGTGAAGCCTACATTTTGTTCTACGAACAGAAAGATGAGTAATCAACGTGGGGAAGATATTTTATAATTGAAAGATTTATTTTTATATTAGATTATATATAGTTTTTATAATTTTTGCTAAGTTATTTATTTATGTTATATTTATTATCCATTGTTATATTAATATGTTTCATAGTAAATAAATTTCGGAGAAATGGGCTTTTGCCCGGTAATATGCGTGGCTTGTACGACACTGAATGAAATAATTTCCTAAATATAGAAATATCTGGTTGTTATAAATTTTGTAGGATAACCATTGTACCTATGGACATTTTTCTTAATATGAAATTAATTTTATTTCTGATTCAACAATTTATATGAACTTTCTTAATATTTATATCCTTTCACTGATAAAAGTTATTAACCATCAGCTAAAACACTTTATTATAGAAACTTTACCACAGATACGTCTGACGCGTCTAAAACCGGCGCAAAAATTACGCCTACTTCAAAAAAAATATATAAAAAGTTAACATTTTTAAAAGATAACTAGTTTAATTTAGATCTAAGGCTTTCACGGTTAGACAAATTTATTGAACTGGGTTTTAATCGTGTTGATTGATTATTACTTTTCGACGTTTCTTCTCCTAATTCAAACCAATTTATTTGATTTTAACAAAGAAAACCTTTAAAAATAACATTGTTATAACAATTTATATATAACTTAAAATTTATTATCTTCGTCCATTTTTTTGACGTTTGTGTCAACCATATTAAAAAACAATTGAAATCGCGATAGCCATGAAACTGACTTTTCGCAATTTACAGGCATCTTGATTAAATTACGAAAATAAAACAACCGATTTCAGACGCGTGGTTTTTAATTTTAATTTTATCTACCTACCTAAATTATGTTTGGTCCTGCAAAAAATAGTGTATATACCTCAGGACTAAACTTGGCTGTTTTAGTCCCTTGCATTTCTGTTTCCCTCGCTCGCTACGCTCGCTCAGGAAACACCAATGCAGCGAGACTAAAACAGCCAGTTTAGTCCCTTGGTATATAAATAACTATTATTCTGTAATATTTGTAACAATGTTATTTTTTAATAATTTTGACCCGGTGTAATAATATAAGGTATATAAAAAATTTTACTAATAACATGTTAGTTCAATGAAATAAACATTATTCGTAAAATTAAATTAAAAATATAAATGGATTGGATTACATTATGTAAAAAGCGGATTTTATAAAATAAATAAAAACAAAGATTTTTATAACACCTTGGATCACTTCATCTGGACCTACTTCATTCTTTTGCAATTGGTATTTTTTGCCCTGGTTTCCGTTACGGATTTTTTTACGCTTCCTGATTTTAAATAAACACATTAAATCGGTGTAGAACTTACCGACTTCTTGGTTCTCATTTAGGGCTTTTAAGTATAAAAACTGAATGTGTGAAAGGTACTCAATTCATGAAATTCGCAAAGCTGCAAGTAGCAGGATTTTGGAGGGATTACGACGTCCATACTAGGCTTTTAACCCTTGGTAACAGCTAGTATTACTAGCTGTTACCAAAGCTTAAAAGTTTATGTTTTTAAATACTATTTATAATACTATATTTACTATAACTACTAGATACTATTATTTATAATAATATTTAATAAATAGGTAGTATCAAAATAAATTGGGATTTTTACCTCAAAATCCCTCTTTATACAGTTGCCATACAAGTTTCAAGTTAAAACGTTTTTATTTTAGATATTAGTCTTAAACTTGACCGGCCAAAATAATTTTTAAAAATAATTTTTGGACATTTTAATTACTTTTGGTGCCATCAAAAATTATATTTATACCTACTATTTCTTTTCCATTTGGAATACGCCTTGTAAGGCAAATCTGACGATATTTTGCATCGGCATTAATAAAATGTATATCATGTAGTACGAGCCCAAATGACACCTATAGATCCGACAAGCTATAGTTCTCAGGCTGAGAGTCTCCGACGTAAGGAGGAGGAATCATTCGCGCTATCTTCTTTCCGTCAAGAGCGTTATAAGGCGTGTGTGCTTACATCGGGCCTCCCACTTGCACACACATTCCAAACATATTTACCGTAGCCACAGATCCATGCGTCAAACTATATAAGTGACTAGCTTTGTTTTTGAGAAAAACTCTTTTGCATTTTTTTCAGTTTTTGTGTAACAAAAAAGAGTATTCCAACTAGCCAAAATTTTGGACTGATGAATCCAAATCTGGGTAAAGAATTTAGCTATACGGTCTGGCTATCCATAAAATAATAAAAAAAAATAGAAAAACTCATTTGTAGGTTCCTAGGAAACGATATATCCCTGTTGGTTACTGTTTTTTTTTGTTGCGAACCTGTGTAATGTCACTTAAATATTAAAACTATTGCATTCTTTTATTATTTCGGGATGCCTTAAGGAAGGTATGCATTACCAAATAATTTTAGCAAAATTGTCAGTATTTTTGCAAATTACAATTATATAATAAAAATGTATTTATGAATCATAAATACATCACAAATAATGATAAACATTGGTCGACAACGGATAATAAGTGTGTATTAATGTGCCTTTTTGGATTTTCGAGGAACTTTTGGCTCTGGGGGGAAACTAAAGATCTTTTTTTTTTTTTAATTCATTGTATACTTGTTTTTGTTCTAAAAGGCATCTTTTTTTATTATATGTTAATCAATTTAAAACAAAACTGAAAATATGGCCACCCCTAATGCATAATAATATGGGATCCTGGGTTGTATTGTATAAATTTTTAAATGTTAAACAAAAGACTGATTCGCGTGGGGTAACCCGGTAGAATAGTGGATTCGACGGAATCTACTATTTTATTGTAACCTTTTAGCTAAACTTGACCTTCATACTTGATGCAAAACCACTGATTCATTAAAAATATATCCGATCAGCGGCGAGAGCAACAGGAAGTGTGTCACGGTCTGTGAAACTTTCCCTGAGCATCTCGGGGCCCTCGGAAAGTATCTTTGTCCACACCCAAATGTCTCCGAGAGATCATTGAACGCAATTTTACGTCTTTTATGTTGATACTGTTACTTAACATATAACAAGAAAAATAAAATAAACTATTTATACTATAAGTCTTATAGGTTATGTTTACTACAGTAACTATCAGTGTAGCCAATACATTCGAAAGTATTGGTAAATAAATAAACAGTCATAACCGTAACCGCAACTTTGGTAAGCAATGCGAAAAGGCTTATTATTAGTCTTGACAGTACAGTGCACTGCAGTGTATAAATAAATATGTTTTTCCTAAACAGAAGTATACCAAATATTGGAATACAATAATCATGCATTGATATATTCTTCAAGAAACCTGAAAAATTTTAATATATTTTAATTTTACGGATGGTGTCAATAATTTTATAAATAAAATTAAAAAAGAATACTGACAATACTATTACGGATTGTTTTTCACCATTAGTGGTTCCTTATTGAGTATGTGGGTTCTTTTAATATCCTCCGCCGACTTTATGTTATGATCGAGTAAAAGTGAAAACTCAAGGTTCTTAACCATAGCCAACGGGGCATAACTATTATAAATGGTTTAAAGATTACAGGTGCTTTTTCTTTAAAGCCATAAATCATTAAAAAAATATATAGCAATCTATAGATTATCCAGTAGTGTATAATCTATAATCTACAGGTTTTTTTATCTTATTAAAACGAAATTTGGATCAGTTATCTACTAAGTTGCAACTATAGAATCTATGCATGCAATTTGAGTACAACTTAAGGTATAAGAAAGGAACAACTAGGCACTGTGTTTGAATATCTGACAATTCGTACACAGCGCCGGAGCCTCCCACATCTACATCGAAAAAGTTGTAAATTTCATGGGTTAAAAATATAAGTATTTTCATGATACTTTGAAAAAGATATAACTTGCAAACTTAGAAAAAAATATAAATAACTTAACAAGGTTATTAATTCACAACTTATGTATTTTTAATTAATAAAAAATACAGATTTTTCGTAAATTCACAACTTTTATATTTTTTATTTGTTTTACAACTTTTTCGTGAAAAAATCTAAAAATGTTTAATTTTAGTATTGAGAAAAGGTGTAAAATTTACAGTTCGTGAAACTTACCATGCGCTACGTCCAGCTGCACCAAAGATTGGTCGAAAATGGGACTTCCAGATTGCGCTTTATTCAAGCCAGCCGCGGCGGCTATATGCCCGAAATCGTATTTAAACAGTAATGGCATAATATTTTCTTTCCAATAAAGCCAATACCATGGCCATTAACACGATTTTTATGTGTTTTATTTTAAAGTTCTATACCTCTAAAGAAAAACACCCTTTATTACACTTTGTAAAAGTATGTATTTAATTTAAAACGATTAAATAATAATATTGTCGGAAGCTACAAAGCAGAGCAAATTAACTTAGATGCGCTTATTATTGAAAATTAATAGTGCAAAGCATTAACTATAATTAATATAATTATTTTTCGACCACAGCAGTTTATAGTGTTTTATTTGTACAAATATTTTTTAACAGCTAGGTATTACTGCAATATTTTATTCATCAATAAATTATTTATTGAACCAAAATTCACAAGGAAATCCTAGAGTTCGTCTTGGAAAAAAATATTAGTAATAATTTACTTTTTTACTATTTCCTACAACTACTTTAGTTTTGATTAACACAGTCGTCCAAACTAAAGTGACTGATCGATTTCGTGCTTTTTAGCACTCATCAGACTCACACATTAGTATAAGGACAACTGTGAAAATCAAATCTTTTCCATATATGGAGTAGAAAAATAATTGTAAGGAACAGCAATAACAGTTAGCGACATCTGCTGCTAAAAGCATTGACTGGATAAAACCTAACAAAAGTAGTTGTAGGGAATAGTAAATTATTACAAATATATTTTTCTACTTTTTTAAAAATGTACCAAATTTTTCAATTATTTAAAAAAATATTAGTTAGTGCTCATTTTCCACCCGTTGCCATGATAGAGGTCGGAAAGTAGTAGTAGTAGTGTTAAATTTTTGGGTTGGCCAAAGGCGGACAACTAGGCCATTTCTGGCCCTTTTTGTCACCCCAGGCAATCCCAGCCATTTACTAATTTGAGTCCTCCTTGAACCTGCCCGTCCTTTCAATAAAGGTCAGGATATTGGCCCAGGGGAGATCTCTTAGTTCCTCTTGGTTGAGTCTTTGAGTTTCAAAGACTTGCAACCTGATCCTGTCGTATCTGACACACTCGGCTAAGTAATGAGAGGATGTTTCATCCTCTTCGCACTCTGGGCATAGCGGACTCTTTAGAATCCGCATTGTTGCCAGGTGCTTTCTTAGCCTGCAGTGGCCCTGAAAGTAACAATGAGCTTATTTTACTTATCTGCTGAAAGAGAACGTGTGAACGTCAAACACAAAATGTCAAATTGACAGATTAATTTTATAACAATTTTCGCGTTTTTTTTGTTTGAGTCTAAGGTCGTAGGAAAAATAGTATACGCACCTCGACGCAAACGCACTTTGAATTGTTTCGTCAATGTTATTTTAAGATTACTAAGCTGGTATGTAATTATTCCGACCAGAAGCAGGGCAATGACTGGCTGTCAATAAACATGGATTTATTATTAAAAAAAAACCATTAAATCGATTGGAAACTTACTTTTTAGTGTAGGTCCCAAGTATAAAATTTGTTGAGGATATGTTGACTTTCTCTTTAAAATATAATATTAATAAACCGGATAAATATAAATAATTATTATAATATAAATATACAGGGTGACTCACCTAACACAAATCACTCGTATTAGGACGTTATTATTAAAGTTATCAAAACAAAATATATACCAGTTTTGTTTAAAATTTAGATAAGTGTAATTGCAGCTCAATAACAAAAGTTTTCCACAAAGTTGTAGCTTGTTAGGTCTATATTTAACGGTATAAAATTTATTTTGATAGCTTTACTAAAGTTTATTTTTTTAAGGTATAGTTATTTTAAATTTGCCGCTAAATACTCCACAAAGTCCGATTTACACTGAATAATGTGGCTTGTTTTGAATGTCAACATAACCAAAATTTATAATTTTTGTTTACTTACTTTGTTTTTATGATGTTTTGATGTAAAAAAAGAGAACTGATAAAGCTGTTGCTAAAAACACTTTTGTATTCCTGTAGAAACAAAATTTGCTTATAAAATCGCTTTTATTCCAATAATATAGATAAATAAACCATTGTTTTGTTCTCGTTAATGGCACGTCCTCGGGCACGTCAACGTTTTACGGTTATGTAAATTGGGCCTAGTCATTTCGCTTACGAAATACGTTGCTATGGTAATTTCGAGATTTTTGACAAGCGGGAAGGTTTAAAATAACTATAACTTAAAAAAATAAACTTTAATAACGGGATAAATCTTGTAATCTTTTTTATGTATATTTATTTATTTTTTTATTTTTTTTTTGAAGCAATGCTACTATACCATAAAAATTTAGTCATAATATTTATTGAGTTAAAGGCCACTTGCACCAACTTTTGGTCTTGGATTATCTCAGCTAAACCGAGTTTAAGTTAAAAATGCTGCGTTCTGATTGGTCGGCCGTCAATTTAATCCAAGTTTAAAGTTAAACCATCATTGGTGCAAGTGGCCCTAAGTAGTTTAAAGAAATACTGTCTTTAAAATAGATTTTTATAATCCATATCAGACATATTTTTTTTTCTGAAGACTTTATACTATAGTGTAATATGTTAAATAGTTTAAAATAAACTAAAAATGGTACACTGATCATCAAATTGTAATAAATACAAAAACAAATGTTATCTTATGTCATAGTTAGTACTATACTACAGTACAATTTGTGGTGGGCTTATTCAGAAATAAGAATAGAATAGAATAGAATAGATTTTATTTATGCTAAATACAAGTTTTTACAAGTTTGCAATCGTCATGATGGTATTTGAAAATGTAACTAAATAACTAAACATAATAAAATAAATAACAACATAACAAACACAGATATCACAAAAATTAGAATTCGTTTATATTAACATTTCTAAGAGAATTAGTGAATTCGTCCGTGGAATAAAATGCATGAACCAAAAGGTAATGTTTCAGCCTTTTTTTGAACGTATTGTCACCCAATTTAGTTATTTCAATGGGTAAACTGTTGTAAAAAGAGGGACCAAAATAATTAAAGCAATGTCTACTAGAATGCAGTCTTAAAAACGGAAGTTTAATTTTATCTCTATTACGTGTAGTAGGGCCGTCATTGGTACGCGTCGTGTAATGAGAAAGTCTAGCTCTAGTGGCACATATTGACTCATAGACCAGTAAAGAAGGCATCGTTAGTATGTTTAGGGATTTAAATTTGTCCCTAACATCATCACGATACCTGCTTCCAGTTATGATTCTCAATGCACGCCTTTGAAGACCAAAAATACGACCCGCGTGAAAGGAGGGTATCGCATTTTGGGCTAAATCGCCTGCAACGATAAGACTTTACATGCTTATAGATACATAAAAAATAAATACTTAGCTAAAATTTCAGACCTTTTTACATCCCGGAACATACTTTTATTAATTATTTTAATTAAGAATTTTGACACATGTCAATGTACGATTTGGCAACATTGCACGAAACTTCAAGTGCCAAATGTCATCTCGTCAAAATAAAAATAACTTTGCACATTAACTACTACAGTGGGGCCCAAGTGGGTATGTGTTGTGTTTACTGCTCTTGACTATAATATTAAAATATTTTGTTGTGTTTTATTAGTTTTTACGGATTTAATATGCTGTAATTCAACGTGTAATTAGGCTGGACTTTTATGTGACTAGCTTCTTAAGTTTCAGTACGATTATGGAGTTATTTTTGAGGTATTTATACTATAATAACATGAGCTTCAACCAAAGCATGTAGTTCCATGGGACAGTGTTACCCAAGACAAGTAATTTAATCTGGCTTTCAACATGTTAAATTAGTTTATTTCCATGATATGATTTAAAACTAGATTATAAAAAAGTTATACATAGACTTTTAACTTTTACTATTAATTAAATATATTATTTAAAAATAAGTATATTTAATTAATATTGTACAGTGTTTTTATTATACATTCTACCTAAACGTATTTATGTTGGTCTTGTAAATAAACAAAAAATATTGCTTTTTTTCAGTATGATAGTAATGCGATGTTATCGGGTTTACGATAACAAATAATTCCTGAGTTTATATATTTTTTTTTTCATTTTGTTCATTATCAACAAATACACACAGTTTTTTATCATTTCTTTTCATCATTTTGCACTTTTTTTAAACAAAAACATATTTTTCTTATTTAGCCCAAAACTCCTATTTAAAACGATACCCTTCTTTAGGAGGTAATCCCTTAATATTTTCTTAAGATTTCCTATGAGATTGACTGCAGGTCATCCATGCATTTTTCTTATTCCAACCACTTTAAATACCAAGAAATTTGGAATTGCATGCATACTTATCTATATAGAATCTATATTATAGATAATAGCTATTGAATCATTGATATAAAAAAAATTAAATTATATATAATTAACCAAAAGTTGGGCGGAGTAGTTCACGAATTCTTAAGATCTAGTTGGTGGCCTTCACAATCTCCCACTGAAGTTTAGCATGGTACAGGTATGTGTATCAGTGAAAGTGACTTTTCCAGTTGCACCTCTAAATTGGGTTTAACTGTTGTTTGTATGATTAATAATAACACATCAAAACGTTTAATAACACGGGTCAACACAAAATTTGACTTTGACTCTAAAGTATAATAGTTGGATAGTTTAGGTCATAATTACACGAAAAAAATTATATGGCATAAAAAAGTTTGCTTTTGTATTTAGAAGACCGATTGAACGATATTTTTCAAAATCTGTGGTATTATTTTTTATTGGAAGATAGAACCATCGAAATAAATTTGTTTATCATTTTTATTAAGTTTTACTATCAAAATAACTTACAAAAAAGTAGAAAATACTTTAAAAGTGTACACTCTTACTCTTTCTTTTATGTTCATAAGTACTTTCTCTCAATAAACCCCAGATATAGTCTCCCATCATGTTTTCATTGGCCAATACTTAATAACGTTAATATGTCCATTAAATTTGATTCACTGCTTAATTAAAAATTGCTAACCTTCCAAACATCTTTTATAATAAATACGAGCAACATTTGGAGCCCATGGCTTGTCTTAATTCCGAACAGGACAGTCAAAATATACTTCGTAGGCTTCACAGAGAACGTGAGATGTTTTTAGTTCATATTTCATGTCTCGAACTTTAATAAATTGACCACATACGTACCAAAATGCATCAGCATCATATTTACACTGCCATTTTAACGTTTTCTCGGCATGTACAGAACACCTGATCGTTGTTTATCACTTGAGTGCCATGTGGAGGCACTGCGTGAACGTAAAAACCCCACTCAGATCTTGCGGTATTTTTAAATATACTTAAACTAATTGAAATTTATAAAAAAAATCGTAAATGAGTATTATTACCACAACTATCACAAAAGCAAACTTTAAACCAAAAGAAGGTATTTTCTTTTCGTTTTTGTGCATAATGAACCGAAAAATCATGATATAAACTTTAGGACAAAGAACAAAAAAAATTTTGTAGAGTCGTATAATCAACTTGTAGGTAGGTACTTTATTTTTCTATTTGAAGTTAAGCCGAAATAACATTCTATTAAAAAGTCGCCCGAATCAACCTGTTTAACCCCTTAAGGCACTCACCGAGTTAATTCGTTTACAGTAGGTTGGCTCTTTTCCGCTTACCCGCGTTACCTTTAACCCCTTAACGCAGTCACCCGAAATAGCTCATTGACAGTAAGTTGGGCACTTTTCCGCTTACCCGAGTTAACTCGGGCGACTTTTCCGAATTGGTAAAAAATTAACAACTTTTCTGAAAAACAAGTGGTGCGTCAGGGGCTTAAAAACTCTTTATTCCCTCTATGAAAAGTTGTTAATATTACGTACTCTTGCCAAACACTAATTTGGAATACTTACTCTTAGTAAATTTATATTTTTTTTCAAACTACACTATTGTAAGTAACGAGGCGCATTTGGCATAGCCAGTGCCTTTTCTAATTTAGGCATTATGTAATACCGACAGGCAATGTTTAGTGACCGCGCGTAACTTTAGGCATCATATTGTAATCTTTTAGGAAAAATATTCTTTGCGCATGTGCATATTCTGGCATTATGTAATAACATAATGCCGATATGCATTATTTGGTAATGCTTGTAACAAAGTTACCTAGCAAAACGCCCCAAGGAAATAACCAGCTTTTAAATTTTCTGGAAAGTGATAAAAAACCAGTTTAATTAAATTTTTATACATGAGTATCCCAAAGACTATAAAAGCTACAATTTTTGATGAATTCAATTCTGAGATGTAGCCCACGTGGGTGCTTATAGAAAACTAATTTTCTTTACTAATGCCTTTTTTTATTATTAATGCCTTTTCTATTTTAAACTTTTGATTGTTTCATTCTTAAGACCATCGTCAAAATAGACAATTCCATCATAAATTTAAATTTATAACAAACATTAATTATAATAATAGTATGAACGAAAATTTGAATCTTTTTGGCACTTGTACCTTATGTGATTTATCTTTTCTTTTCTTTTCAACTAAAACGAACATTAGGCCATTGGGAATATACTGTGCTGATGATACTAAATAAGGTTGAAACAGTGCTGTACACGGTTTTCCCTCTAATGTTCAATGTCCAACATGCCACAAAATACTTAACTCAATATATATTTATGGACGCGATAGCTTAATTTTATGTAATACATATATACCGGCAGAAAAATTATTTAAGGTGCTTGTGCTGGATTCTCCATCGCAATCACATTTGAAGCTCAAAATATGACCGAAATAGTATGAACGAAAATTTGAATCTTTTTGGCACTTGTACCTTATGTGATTTATCTTTTCTTTTCTTTTCAACTAAAACGAACATTAGGCCATTGGGAATATACTGTGCTGATGATACCAAATAAGGTTGAAACAGTGCTGTACACGGTTTTCCCTCTAATGTTCAATGTCCAACATGCCACGAAATACCTAACTCAATATATATTTATGGACGCGATAGCTTAATTTTATGTAATACATATATACCGGCAGAAAAATTATTTAAGGTGCTTGTGCTGGATTCTCCATCGCAATCACATTTGAAGCTCAAAATATGACCGAAATAGTATGAACGAAAATTTGAATCTTTTTGGCACTTGTACCTTATGTGATTTATCTTTTCTTTTCTTTTCAACTAAAACGAACATTAGGCCATTGGGAATATACTGTGCTGATGATACCAAATAAGGTTGAAACAGTCCAACATGCCACGAAATACCTAACTCATTAATTATAATTATATTATTATTATTATAATTATTAATAGTATTATTAAAAATACTTATCAGAGGCGCCGACCTCGGTGGAGTAGGGCGTAGTACGTTCACTTTGTAATGCCGATATCGCGGGTTCGAATCCCGCATGGGGCACGGATGTGTATTGGTGTCTATTACTAACTGCTTTAAACTTCATAGGTCATAAGGGAACGTTCAAGTATTACGTAACGCAAGTTTTGATCATTTTGGACCCCGACCCCCCCCCTGTAACGCTATTTTCCTATACCATTAACATGGGCATAACACTCCAAAATGACCCTCACGCCCCCCCTAGGAGCGTTACGTAATACTTGAACGTTCCCTAACCGACACGGTTGAATGCCGGGGTTCACCTACCGAAGGGTAGGTACAACCTTTTTTTAAATAAAAAAATAAATAAATAAATAAAAACGCATGAGGCTTTCGTATTTGATTATTAAAATTCAATATTTTATGAAGTTATTGATTTATAAGCGTTAATAAATTAAAATAATATATATATAATTAGATACTAGTTGTAAAAGATTTTTTTTTGTAGGAGCACGAAGGTAGGAAACGACACACTTTTCTTTCATGCAGTATTACCTAGACTAAAAATAATGGTAAGGGAGCCATTGTATTTTAGATGCAAAACAAATCCTAGTTCCTTATAAATTAATAAGTATTACGTCAGAAGCAACCAAGGATAACTACTTTTAATGTAATATTTTAAACCGTACATTAAATTATGAAATCAGAACATTTATAACAATTTTATTCCTTTGGGAAGTAAATATAATTATTTTATTTAGTCATTTCCTAATTTTGAAATAAGTACACACTATATCGTGCACGATGTTAGTTTGTCGATTTTCTTTGTATCTTCATCAGTAGTCGGCGAATTTCCAGTCCTCGCATAGGCGCCGCGTCGACTCTAGCGTTGATGCGAGGTTTTAAATATTTACATTTTTATTTCTTTTTATCTTGATTTTTTTTAATGATTCTATTTAAACGAGTAAGGTGTGAAAAAAAGTTATCAATAAATAAAAATTAAAAACTTTCGTATTCTTAAAAGATAAAAATTGAATGTCCGTTTTTTCTTTGAAAAACACCGATATATATAGTTAATATGTATAGTTAATATTGTTGTGTGTAACAAATTAGTCGTCAAATGTTTCGATTTAGTGAGCTTTATAAATAATTTCCCTCATAGTTCGGCAAAATTATTCTGTAAGCCTATGTTTCTGTGTTTATTTTCAACGTTGATGAGTCATAACTGAGTTTCGCCGACTACTGCATATAAAACAAGCCGCGGTGTGTTTAATATTTTCGGCAATTTTACAACACTATAATAAGTTGGTACATAGGTACCTACTTAGTCGAAAATTACATTAAAGAAAATTAAAAGTGATAAAATTTAATTTAATGACAACTTTCTTTGACTAATAAAGTTATGTTTTTATTACCTAGGCATTGTGAAATAACACTTAAAAGGTAAATATAACAACATAATTTAGAAAAAATATTACAATTTATATTAAGATCATTGCTTTTTATGTGAACGTTAATTTATATGTATTAAAATTTTCTAAATTTATGAAACTTGCATTAATGTAAATGTTAATTAACAACTATTTTTTCTAAAGTCAAAAAACCATGACATTAGGTTGCTCAATGCTTTGATTATAGTATATTATTCAACGAGCGTATAATATTTGCTATTAATCAATGAGGGTGAATTTTGACACGAGCCGAAAGGAGAGTGACCTAATCACCCGAATAATTAATAGCTATTATACGCGAGTAGAATTCTATACTTTATCTACGGTCGTTTTAAATTTTAAACGGTTTATTTTTACAGACCCGTGATTAATAGGCCTATTAATCACGGCCGTGGATAATAGTATATTATTCAATGAGCGTATAATAATTGCTATTAATTAGGGTGAATTTTGGGACACAAGCCGAAAGTAGAGTGGCCTAATCACCTGAATAATTAATAGCTATTATACGCGAGTAGAATTCTATACTTTATCCACGGTCGTTTTAAATTTTAAACGGTTTATTTTTACAGACCCGTGATTAATAGGCCTATTAATCACGGCCGTGGATAATAGTATATTATTCAATGAGCGTATAATAATTGCTATTAATGAGGGTGAATTTTGGGACACAAGCCGATAGGCGAGTGGCCTAATCACCCGAATGATGAATAGCTATTATACGCGAGTACAATTCTATACTTTATCCACGGTCGTTTTAAATTTTAAACGGTTTATTTTTACAGACCCGTGATTAATAGGCCTTTTTAATCAAGGCTGTGGATAATAGTATATTATTCAATGAGCGTATAATAATTGCTATTAATGAAGGTGAATTTTGGGACACGAGCCGAAAGGCCTTTAGCCTAATCACCCGAATGAATAATAGCTATTACACGCGAGTAGAATTCTATACTTTATCCATGGTCGTTTTAAATTTTAAACGGTTTATTTTTACAGACCCGTGATTAATAGGCCTATTAATCACGGCCGTGGATAATAGTATATTATTCAATGAGCGTATAATAATTGCTATTAATTAGGGTGAATTTTGGGACACAAGCCGAAAGTAGAGTGGCCTAATCACCTGAATAATTAATAGCTATTATACGCGAGTAGAATTCTATACTTTATCCACGGTCGTTTTAAATTTTAAACGGTTTATTTTTACAGACCCGTGATTAATAGGCCTATTAATCACGGCCGTGGATAATAGTATATTATTCAATGAGCGTATAATAATTGCTATTAATGAGGGTGAATTTTGGGACACAAGCCGATAGGCGAGTGGCCTAATCACCCGAATGATGAATAGCTATTATACGCGAGTACAATTCTATACTTTATCCACGGTCGTTTTAAATTTTAAACGGTTTATTTTTACAGACCCGTGATTAATAGGCCTTTTTAATCAAGGCTGTGGATAATAGTATATTATTCAATGAGCGTATAATAATTGCTATTAATGAAGGTGAATTTTGGGACACGAGCCGAAAGGCCTTTAGCCTAATCACCCGAATGAATAATAGCTATTACACGCGAGTAGAATTCTATACTTTATCCATGGTCGTTTTAAATTTTAAACGGTGTATTTTTACAGACCCGTGATTAATAGGCCTATTAAACACGGCCGTGGTAATAGTATATTATTCAATGAGCGTATAATAATTGCATTTTGGGACAAGCCGATAGGCGAGTGGCCTAATCACCCTATCTACGCGAGTAGAATACTATACTTTATCCACGGTCATTTTAAATTTTAAACTGTTTATTTTTGCAGACCCGTGATTAATAGGCCTATTAATCACGTCCGTGAATAAAATTCTTATATCAATGGAACTAGAACTTAGGTTTTCTGAATGAAGTGACATTAAACTTCACTTTTGGGTGTTTAAATGTCATTTCATTTCGGTCCCTAGAAGAAACTAAAGCCCTTAATAAAGGGCCTTTAAATAGCTGTTTCCCTAACAAGTGTTTAAAGAGGCTCTTTTCCGAACTCGGTTGCATTTGCCTGAGAACGACGCGTAGCGGAGTTTAGGCAAGCAATCGAGTGCGGAAAAGCTTCTTTACGCATGCGTTAGGAACAATACTTTTCCTACGAGCAGGGTTAAAATAAAATACTTTTATATCATATCAAATAAATCGAAATCAATCTTATTTTTATAATTCTTCAATAAGAAAATCAATTAACAGGTAAAAAATTTAAACATGTATTATGAATAAATATAACAAGAATAACACTACGCAATTAATAAATTAAACAATATTTATGAGTGCGGAAAAGGCTTTCTTTCCACACCCATATGCGTGCGGAAAGAATTATCTTTCCGCACGCTCGTAGGAAAACTACATAAAGATAAAGATAAAGATAAAGATAAAGTTAAAATCCCCCGTGGATCTAGAAAACTAAATATAGGGTCGTCAGAGTTGTATATACTTAAATACAAAAATTAATACACATAGTATTATATGTAGATAAACACAGACATTAAAAATATTAAAATAAATAAACATTTAAATTGAACTATACAGAATTAAAATTTTCATTGAAATACTCCTCAAGAGAGTAATAGGCTTTTTCTAAAAGAAATTCTTTTAGTTTAACTTTAAAAATAATGTCTGAGTTTATGTTCCTAATTGTTTTAGGTAGCTTATTAAATATTTTTACAGTCATGTAATAAGGACTTTTTTCAAAAAATGTGGTGGTGTGTTTCGGAAAAGAAAACATGTTGTGGTGTCTTGTTACTAAACCAGTGTTTAAATCAGAATTTTTTATAAAGAGATGACTATTCATACGTCCAAAAACACAAATATTATATATATAGAGAGAATAGATAGTTAGAATTTTTAATTTTATGAAATATGGTTTACAATGGTCTCTATATTTAATACTGGATATGGTTCGAACTATCTTTTTTTGTAGAATAAATAACCTTTCAATAAAGGTGGATGCGCCCCATATATTAATATTATGTTCGAGTCTACTCCGTATATAAGCATTATAGTATAGTAATAACATGTTTTGGTTAACTAGACTTTTAAGATTCCAAATTACAAAGTGGGCACTCCTAATTTTAGCAGCAATATCACTTATATGCGTTTCCCAGCTCAAATGTGCATCAACTTTCACACCCAAAAACTTAACAACATTGGTTATTTCGAGCGATTTTTTATCTATTCTAACAAGCATGCTTTTTTTGTCAATTTCATGGTTACGACTATTACCAATTTGCATAACGGCGGTTTTGCTGGGATTAAGTACAAGGCCCTTTTCATCGGACCACTTTTTCATACAGTATGCAGCGTTATTTGCAAGTTTTACAAATGTGTCAAAGTTTGAGTGAAAAACTGTGAATGACGAGTCATCCGCAAATTGACAGACTTCGGTATTCTCTGTATTTTCTTGGCTTTCTACAAAAAAATTTAGGTCATTGCTGAAAATAAGAAATAGAAAAGGAGATAATACTCCTCCTTGGGGCACACCATATTTTATTAATTCGGGATGACTTTTAAATTTTTTGTTTATAACATTATTATGTTCTCCCTTAAGTTCTATAAACTGTAATCTATCTTTAAGATATGAAATAAACCACTGTAAAGCAACGCCCGTTATGCCATATGACTTCAATATAGCTATAAGCTCCGGGTGATCTATGACATCAAAGGCCTTACTCATATCAAAATTTATTCCTACACAGTTTTGTTTTTTTTCTATAGACTCAAAAAATTTATTTACCATGCTAAAGAGGGCGGTAGTGGTATTTTTCTTTTTACAGAAGCCGTGATGAGTACGAGACAGCAGGTCATATTTCATAAAATAGTTTTCAATTCTTGATTTCATAGCGGTGTCAATTAGTTTAGCGAATACTGATAGATTCGAAATGTTTCTATAGTTATTGATGTCGCTTTTTACCCCTTTTTTAAATATAGGAGTACACCTGGCATTTTTAAGGGCTTCTGGATATTCTCCAGTTTCAAAGGATTTGTTTATAATGTTGACCAGGGGCTTTATAATAAGGTCGGATATTCCCTTTATTATGTGGCACGGAATTTCGTCTGGCCCTGCACTTTTCTTTTTTGTTACTAAAGATAATAAATGTTTAATTTCAATATCGTTAACAGGATTTAATTTAAACTTGTGATTGGTTACCGGCTTTTGTTTTTTTGTATTGGCATTTGTATGACCAATATTTTTTTTAAGATTTTCTACACTGTCAATAAAATGATTATTAAAGATATCGCAGAGTAGTTCAGGATTTTGTACAGGTTTGTTATCTATAACGAGACTGTACGCAGACTGGTTACTCTTTTTACTCGTAGAGTTTTCTTTAATAATATCCCAGCAGGTTTTACTTATATTTGTACTGGATGCAAGTCTATTATTCAAGAATTCTTTTTTAGTATTAGCTTTTAGTTTTTCATGTACTTTACTCATTTTATTGTAAATGTTTTTATAGACAGAACTATTAGTAGTCTTCCATAACATATGCGCATTTCTAAGATTAGTGGAAGATTTTATTACTTCTTGATTTACCCAACTTTTGTTGTTTTCTTTGTAAGCCCGCTTAGTAACTTTTTTAAGTGGAAATGCAATGTTAAAATTGTGCCAAAGTAGGTCGAAAAATTCACTATACTTTTGATCTGCTGTCTCGAGCTCATACACGGTGTCCCAAGACGTTTGAGACATAAGAGTGTAAAAAGTTTGTTGATTTTCGGATGAATAAGTCCTTCTTTCTACAAACTTTTTTGACCCTTGATTAACTAGGTCCTTTTTTACCGAGGCCTTTATTATTAAGTGGTCTGTAAAATTATACCATAACAGATCTGTGTTAATTTCTTGGTCAAAATTTGTTAGAATGTTGTCTATAAGGGTTTTAGAAGTTTTGTCATAGCGGGTGGCTTCCTTTACAGTGGCTCGAAGATTATATGAGCCAAGAATGTCTTCAAAAGTTGAAACTAAATTGTTTTGTTTTAGTAAGTCAATATTCCAATCAGCTGACAGAAAAAGATGCTTGTATTTTTTTGAAGATATTTCTAGTAAATTATTTAATTCATCTAAAAACTGTTTACTGTCGCTATCGGGAGTGCGATAGAGTGATATAAATAGACATTTCTTACCATTTATATTTAAAGATGCACAACAGTATTCAAATATTTTTTCTTTGCATTTTAATTTAAGGTTTTGGGGTTCAAAGTCAATATCCTTTGAAACGAATAGGGCCACACCACCATATTTTTCTTTCCTACAGAATGAATTTGCTAAAACATAATTGTCAAAAACAAAATTTTTAATTTCAGTGTCTAGGAGTCTATGTTCGCACACACTTAAAACATTTGGCTTTATATCGCTCAGAATAATCTGAATGTCGTCCCGTTTCTTCCTTAAACTACGTGCGTTTATTTGTAATATTTTAAAGTTATTGTCGGTTGTTTGTCCTAAAGTTTTGGCTCCTTCTGTTGTTGTTAAACGTTTTTCGAAATGTTCTTTTTTGAAAAGTTCTTACATGTGCATCGTCGGGCCAAAATTCTGCTGATAAAACGGTATCCTTATGAGATTCTGGGACAGAAACTTTAAACGCGCTAAATGGGTTAGTCGTTTTTAGTTTTTCGATAAAAATTTCGTTACAGTGTATATTCTCCTTATTAATGCGTTTTGATACGTATGTTTTGAGTTTTTCTTCAGTGGTGTCAAAGTCCAGGTTGCACACGTGTAAACTAAACATTCTCTTGGCTGCGCGAAGGTCGTCTGAATCATTGCTTGAACCCCTGCCGATAATTAAATCATTGTCATCGATACGACGTGTATCAAGGGAGTTCCTTCTTGGGCCATTAGATGTCGTCGCGATTTTGTTTTGGCGATTATCATTTAATAGCCCCTGTGGGGCCAAGTTTTTGATTTGTTGTGAATTTCTCTCTGTTTCCTGGGCCATATTTATTTTATTTTTAGCGTTTTGGGCGGACGGTATATCGTGTTTGTTGCTTTCTAGACTGTTTATTTTAAATTGCATTAAACTAATTCTTTCTTCGTAACTTACAATTAGTTTGTCGTATAGTGAGTTTTCTTTGGAAATTCGGCAGTTTTCTTTAAGTAAGTCGTTTATTACCTCCTTGTTGCTACTTTTTATGCCTTTGGAATCCGTTTCAATAACTGTATCTGTTGAAGAGTTCAATGAACTATTTTCAGCGTCATTTGCACAATTTTCACAATCGGGGTGTTTATTTTTTAGAAAAGAATGTATCACTTCAAGATTAGCACTTCTAGTTAACTCGGTTGTCACTTTTCCGGTTAGAATAAGCTCTATAAGGTGTTCTTTGTTTAACTTTTTTAACTCGTTCGCGACCGACATGTCACTCAGGTCCGCCATATTTTAAAACATTACATTACATGTTTGTTTAACCTCGTACTATTCTACCTAATTAAGCATCCACTAAGTTCAGGATTTGTGTGAGCTAGAAGTAAAGGGAACCACTGGTTTGGACTTTAACTGACTTTCGAACCAGTTTATAGGGAGTCTTTATTTCACCTCGTGCCTTCGCCTAATTTCAATTAATAATTGACTAAAAAAAGCAATCGGCGAGAGTGAGAATCGAACTCACGCTAGCCAGCGTGTCAAGTATTAAACGCTCCCAACTAAATGCTTCTGATAAAATTATTAAAAGTATACAAATTATGTGTTTTTTTTAAATTTTGTTAAGCGACGTGACGAAAACTATGGCGCCCAACACCGCGGCGCGCAGCAAAAATTGAAATAAAAAATCCTCTGTGCTGCACAAGTAGTCTCATAATCATTGTTTCACTTTTAATTGCTTAAAAGCAATATTTTAAAATAGTGTTAAATGTTTTCGATCAAGGCATATTTTACGATTAATTCAATTATGTTTAGAAATTAATTACTTTTTAACAATAGATTAACTCATATTGTAAAATATTTCTTGATTAGAAATCATTTGAAAAAAAATCGTGATTGGCATTTGTTTTTCATAAACCTATAAAATAAAACACTTTGTATTCCAACAGCTTTCCAAAGTTAAGAAAACCTTACAGATATATCTTTTATAAATAATGACACATTCTGTAATACTTCTAATAATAATAAACACATTACTCAATTTAAAGAAAAAATTATTTCGCAAATAGGACTTTTTTATTTTGTTACATTATTATATTATAGGTGTTAGTTAATAAATATCAGAGGACCACCAAAAAAAATAAAGTTAGCTTTTCATAAACCAGACTATATTTTTTTTAAGCTTCGGTTTCATCTAAAAGTCGCAGTCGCTGACGACTGCGACCGGGTAGCCGCGACCGAGTCGTTGAGACATCTTCAAAGCATTTTAAATGTCTATGTTTTCCTAGCTGCTGCCGAGCCGTTACTACTAACTACCGGTCGCCGTTCGTTTGGTCGCCGGTCGCTTGACCGCTCCGGCAGCAGACAGACGACTATTTCGTCACGAATTTAACGGTGAAAAAGGTGCTTTTGCGCTGTGTCAAGTGTCTTTCACTATTTTATCAACTAGAATTGCTTGAAATTCCTCCACTTTTTTTCTTCATGATGTTAATAAGAGAAGGAGAATCTCCTCTTCCGCTTGATAATTCAGAAACATTAAAAGAACCGACTTTTTACAGATATTCATACTGATTGAAAGGCATAAACTCGCAAACATAAAAACAGCTGTTTATAAAATGGCCAGCTAACAGAATGGCGACTGGCGAGACCGAGGAAAACATGTAGGGTCGTGACGACCTGGTCGTGACGACCTGGTCGCGGCTACCCGGTCGCAGTCATTAGCATCTGCGACTTTTGGAGGAAACCGAAGCTTTACGTGTTTTTGGGGGCTAAAAACGAATTTGGCAATGAAAAACATTTTTGTCCCTCAAAATCTTGAGATATAGCGCAAAATGGTTTTTTTGTATGCATTCAAGGCGAAAAAATGTCCGCAAGATTTCAAAAAAATATATACAGGGTGATCAATACCTGGCATGCCAAAATTTAAGAGGTGATTCTACATCCAAAAATATAAATGCTTTCCCGTAAAAATAAAATGTTAAAATCGGAAACTATGTATACATAAATATATTTATGAAAAAAACAAACTAATTATGGCTAATTATTTTTATTAGTGGGCCAGAGAAAAAAATGGATAAAATTCTGAATTTTTGCATATGGCTATTTTTGATACCGCTGATTTTGAATAAAATAACGAAAAATTAAAAAAAAATCGCGCCAATTCGGTCCAAAATTTTACTTTTTTTCGATCTTTATAAAAATGTGTCAAATATCTTCTTTTGATTATGTTTATTTAGTCCAATGCCCATAACTTAAAAATTCAAAATGGCGGAGTCAATATCAACCGCATCGGTTTTTGATCCGTATGTACTCGAAATTAGGGCTTATTTTTATGCAGTCATCAGTTTTGAAGAAATACTTAAAATTAAAGCATTTAATATAATAAAGATATGAGTAAACCTAAAAATATATTTAATCCCCTATTTTCTTGAAAATCTTTATCATCTATATATGCATAAAATAAATACTTAATTATTTTCAGTATGTCTAAAATTATATAAAATAATTAAAAAAGTGTCTGTATCCCAATCTAAAGGTCCTAGAAACGTGAAAATTGTATTTATTAGTTTAAATAATAAATATAAAAAATAACCATTTGTTAGTTGTTCCTTTCCACGAAGAAAGTTCTTTTACTAAAATAGTAAAATTATTCTATGGAAAAAAAGTTGCAGATTTTTGCGAAACACAGAGAAAAATTATATAGTTTTTTTTTAAATACCTATTTTTTACATAGATATTTACAACATGTTAATGGTAATCTAATAATTGTGGCTAAACCCCCTTATAATAATATTTTTTTACTACCTAATTAAGTGCTAGCTTACATATTATCTACAGTTGTCAAGGCTTGTTTACCTTGGCAACCAATAAAATCAGTAAACTCATTTATTATTGACCGTTGTTAAGCATTGTTTATTGACGACGGCCAATAATGAAAATTTTTTGAGACAACTACTAACTCTTTTCAAATTATTTGTCAAACTGACAGCTATGTCAAAATAATTTTTAAACTTTATTTTCAACTGATATTTGGAGTTATTAGCTTTAGGTAGTAGAAAAAATAGTATATGCACCACGTATGCGAACTGTCTTAAGTGTTCTCGACTGATTTTTTGCCTCGACTCCATTTCAGCAAAAAAACTTCAGTCCGAAAACACTAAACACTTAGTTCGCATACTAAAGTTTATTTTTTTAAGATATAGTTATTTTAAATTTGCCGCTAAATACTCCACAAAGTCACACTGAAGCATGTGTTTTGAATGTCAACATAACCAAAATTTATAATTTTTGTTTACTTACTTTGTTTTTATGATGTTTTGATGTAAAAAAAATAGAATTGATAAAGCTGTTGCTAAAAACACTTTTGTATTCCTGTAGAAACAAAATTTGCTAATAAAATCGCTTTTATTCCAATAATTTAGAGGAATAAACCATTGTTTTGTTCTCGTTAATGGCACGTCAACGTCTTACGGTTGTGTAAATTGAGCCTAGTCATTTCGCTTACGTGCATGCGTATCTTACGTTGCTATGGTAATTTCGAGATTTTTTACAAGCGGGAAGGTTTAAAATAAGTATACCTTAAAAAAATAGGCTTTAGGTGCATAATATACTATTAATCACAGCTACTATCAGAATTCCAATTGAATAGATGTTTCCAAAAGCATAGGAAAAATTTTCAAATAATTAATTCAGGTAATTAAGTTTAACTACCTTAATTTAATTTAACTAACCATAAACTATACAAATATTAGTTACCTATCATATTTAGCTATTTATATTTGCTAATTCTACTGTAATTATAGAGAAGTGTGCAAAGTGAAGGGGACTAGCTTATTGCACTGATATCAAACTGCATACTTAACAATTCATAAATTTAAAATTTAATTAGATAATTTTTCGTCTTGTAACGAAATCAGTTCGGTTTCAGAGGTAGCCCCTAGAAGGAATATTTATCGTGGAAAAATATATTTAGGAGGACCGGTATCCTAAAAATTATCACTAGATCTCTAGTAACCAGTACACTGAAAAAAAGATCCTTTGCGGTAATGGCATATGAAATTAGGCCAAATGCTTCGCACTCTTAAATACGCCCAAAAAGCGCCTTCTCTTAACATGAAAATATAATTCACTTGCCAAGATCTTTCTGATTATTTAACTTAAAACTCTTTGATCTTGTGTGAAATTCAAGTGGTCTTGTCTCAAAAGAAAAATCCTTGGGCCAAAGTATTTAAAATTATTTAATTTTTAATAATCTTAAAACAAGATAAATGGTTTTTGCCTCAAATGCGCCAAGTCCAAGAGAATTTTAAAAATATTTCAAAAGCGACACTTTTCTTGGGACAATATAAATACTTTTGTTTGAAGATACACATCTTTTAAGCTAAAAGAATAACTGCCAAGAGTGTTGACTACTTTGAGCCAAGAACCTTATTTTTTTTAGTGTAGCAGGAGTTATTGTAATATGTTTTAAATGCATTCATGAACCTTTAGAGGAAATGCGAAAGCAAAACAATCAGCAACACACGAGGGTTGCATCTAAAATGAGGCAATTCAAACTAATTTAATTACATATTTGATAAGATTTAAAAAATAATTTCTTTAAAAATGTTTATTTAAATTAACTTTGTAATATGCCACGCTCCATTAGTTACCAATAGAAATTACGCATATTTAAATTATAACCGGATGCTTTAGATGTGTATCTAGATCCTTTCTCTGTCATAACTTATCTTTTAAATTTTAATCTACAGATTTATTCAGGGCATACATTTATTTTGTTTTTTTTTTGGGTACAAAAAAAATATTTTTAAGTAAGGGGCTGTCCATATATTACGTAACGCAATTTTTCAAAAAAATTAACCCCCTTCCCCCCCCCCCCTGTGTAACAAACTGTCACATTTACCAACACCCCCCCCCTCCCCCCTGTGTAACGCGTAACAATATAAAAATTTGTATTTTTTTTTCTAACATATCTTGATACAGAATTCCGCATAATGCAAGACGGTAAAAACACAGTGTAAAAATGATATATATTTATTATAATAATACATATAGCACTTAATGTACTTAAACGAAAAAATCACTCAAACTTTAAAAAAATATTCATAATCAATATCACACAGGGAAAAAATACTAGATACCTCTTTTTACACTGAGTGTCACATATAACACGTATATTGTTTATGCACAGGTACACAAAATAGTACAAACATTGGTGTTCTGTGAGTACACATTCCGCGCGAAAATGTATCATCGCCGATGGTTCATCGGCAAGATCACGCAAGAACAGGGCCGTAAGATTTTTTTTTAATATCAATGTCAAAAGTTTTTTTACTGATTACAATATTATTTAAATATGCATAGTTTCGTCAATTTTTGTGTGAAAAGGGGAATTATGGGCCACTAAATAGTAATTTATGTTACAATAGTAACAATTTCTCTGACCCCCTTCCTCCCCCCCCCCCCTAGGCGCGTTACGTAATATATATACAGCCCCTAATCCAACTATTAAGGCGCCTTTTCAGGGAGTAATTTGTACGCAAGTTTGGTGCTATGCAATTTTGTTGCAAGAAGGATTCAGTCAATGCGCATTCCTTCAGGAAAATTTGATGCTATTTTTGAGCCATCAAATTATTAGAACAAGTTCTATTTTTCGACGAGTTTCATGCAAGATTTATAGTTATTTTCGTGGTACCAACCTGGAAAAAAGTTACTATATCGATTTCTTTTTACTAATATAGTAGCAACTGGACATGTTAATAATTATTATTATTAATAATAGGCCGGTCTGTCTAACTAAAAGCATCATTAAAAAAGCAAATACTAGGTTATGTTTTTGTCAACAAATGCAGAGACACGTCAAAATTGTCTGGTTGGCAGCATTCTTTAACTTGCAATATATAGCGTCAAACTTGCGTACAACTTGCTCAGTGAAAAGGCAAATGAATGTGTAATTGTCCTCGTGCTATATCTGGCAGAAAACTTGCATAGCACCAAACTTGCGTATAAATTACTCCGTGAAAAGGCGCCTTAAATAAAATTCTCATAGACAGGGAAAATTAGGCTTGATGAGATCGATATTAAATCAGTTATCATTACAAAATATATTACGACCTGCAGTCAAACATATGAGACCGGATTTTTTATTACACCATGGCATTTAACGTGAAATGTTCAGAGCAAAGTTAAGCCCTATTTTTAACACAGATCTGAAAAATTTTGCACTTTAGGACCATATTTTGAATCTTTCCTTAAGATATATAATTTCCATAGAAGCAATTAAAGAATGCGTTTGGTAATTAATAATATAAATATTAACAAAAATTTTTGTGTATTTAAAAATCAAGTACAAATTCAAAATTTTCAATGAAAGTTCTCTAAATATTTTTTCTATTCTTCCCTTAAATATAAATTACATATTAATGAATGCATCAATGGTAGAAACTTATAGATAGGTTTCTTATGTTACAGTTTATTCATACCACCTACCTAATAATATTACTTTCATTTTTCTTTTTCCTGGTAAATGAATACTCAACGTTGTGCTTGGTTTAATTTAAAGCTATTAAAAAAGTATCATTATGTTAAAAATACCTAAGGAATAAGTGAAATTAAATTGGTATAGACATACATATAACAACACTGTTATTAAATTATTGATAATATATTTTCCTTTTTGTTATGTTAATTAATTCAAGGAGCGTTTGGAAATTTGTGGGCATTGCCCACTAAGTAAATTCTTTCTAAACATTTAGGTACACATCATAATCATAATTCACACATACACTCATTTATCCAAACGATTGCACATAGCTTTCATTTTGACAAAAGTCATTTGACGTTTATAAAATTTTTAAATGTCAAAATTAAACACAGGTAATTCTTTAAAATATACATTTATAGAGTCTAGACTGTAGATCGAACGAAATATAGTATATTATGCACCTAGTATGCGAACTAAGTCTTTAGTGTTCGAGACTGAAGCTTTTTTGCTGAGACGGAGTCGAGGCAAAAAATCAGTCGTGAACACTTAAGACAGTTCGCATACGTGGTGCATATACTATTTTTTCTACTACACAACGCTAGTAACTCCAAATATCAGTTAAAAATAAAGTTTAACAATTATTTTGATATAGCTGTCAGTTTGACAGATAAGTTGAAAAAAGTTAGTAGTTGTCTCAATTTTTTTTTAATTTTTTTCAATATAAACAATGTTTATCAACGGTCAATAATAAATGAGTTCATTGATTTTATTGGTTGCCAAGGTAAACAAGCCTTGACAACGGTAGATAATATGTAAGGGGATAATATTTTAAAGGGTAGTAGTGGATGGTAACATAACATTCCTGTTAGTTTTTCACCTGGTAATTTGCGTAAGGGGTGTCGGCTATCTTGAATTAAAAGAAGTGTTCTGTTTCTATACACTAATACTCTTCAAAATATCAGCCCGTGTACACTCATTTATTTATTTATTTATTAAACACAGGAATTTCTCGTTATAACAATATTTAAGCCATTTAATTATTTAAAACTTAAAATCGACATCCCCTACTTCAGAGTATCTAGTAGTACAAATTATGTGGTAGTACCTATACCAAAGAAGCCGGGCTGTTAAGCCGGTATAAGAAAGAAATACCTCCACCTCTGAAGACTTTCTTCAGACACCAACAAAGTGCATAATGTGCCAGTGAATTGAAATCTAGCAAGCGAGTGTGATGTGGTAGTGTTAATAGGGTCCTAACAGACTTTCTTTTTTGTGTGTTGGTTTTTTAATTTTTTGTTTATTGGAACCAATAATTGGATTATTCTCCAAAATGGTAGGTCATTTATTTAGTTAACTTTAGGAGACTAAAAAAATCCAGTCTGAGGTTTTTCATAAAATATTTTACTAGCCGGCAAAAATAACATTCTAGCATAACAAAGGAATTTTATTCTTCTTTCTATTTTTATATGTTTTTGAAAAGTGGCGCTCCTGTCACCTAAATTAAATTTTTATTTGAATGTAGTATTTTTTTTTTTAATGGAATTGTTAGGAAAATATTTAAAAAACTAAATCGTTGAAGCTCTTCTTTAGGTAAGCCCTTAAAAAACCTGATCCCTGACAGCGTTTTTAGCATATACACTGAACATTCAAATGGAAACGCAGGTCTAACAAAGTGAAGTAAAAAAAGAGCATTTTACATGTAAAAAAAATCTTATGTGTAAAAAGGGCCTTGTAAGTGTAAAAAATTATGAGTTTAAAAAGTTTTTTACAGAAATGGATAAAATCATTAAAAAATTATCTGAAAAATAAGTCTAAAAGACGCATTATCTTTTTAGCAATTATCAATTTCGCAACACAAAATTTTATTAATTTTTTTTTAACTATTTTTTAAATAAAATAAAATCTTCTTAACTATGCATTTTTTAATTAATATTGATTTTTTGGAGTCGTGTACTTTTTAACACACAAAATTTTGATCAGAATGGTAGAACTATAATATATTCAATTCAGCCAAATCTGACAAACCAATTTTAGATAAAAATGGTACTTTGGGGCACATGTCCCCTGAAGGTAAAATGGGTTTTAAAATGAAAGCAACTTTTGCAAATTTGAATACAGTTATTTTAGGGCTACTTTAGTATATAACCACTTTTAGCAAAATCAATACCTTGTTTGTTTCTTGGGTAATGGTAAAAGTTCCTCAGCAGAATCTGTAGGCAGCAGTTCAATCATATTGAAAGAAGTATTTGAGTAATATTATAGTATTTTTTCCTCTGATTACAAATCTGTTTAAAAATTACCTCTAGCTTTTTTCAGTTTCGAGAAATATGGTTTTAGAATTTTTACATTAGCTAAAAATGTTCATATTCGGACACTCATAAATAAATAATGAAACCATCAAAATGAAAATCCATAAAAACTTTTCGCAAAAAAAATTAAACGACTTCTGTCTCTAACAAGTAAAAAATAAAAAATAATTCGGTGTCAATTTCAACACTCCCTAAATTAAATACTAACAATTATTTTTGTTGTTAAATTGTTTTCTGTGAAATTGGCACCGACTTATTTTTTACTTTTTAGAGACAGATTCGCTTCATTCTTTTTGCGATAAGTTTTTATTTTTTACTTTTTATATACACAGGACTTGTAGATTTGTAACATCATCTAGTCTAAATTATAGTTGTCCTTCCATCTCGGCAAGCTGTTGACGTCACAAAGAACTATTAGTGCATTCTGACGTCATCATCTTAAAGATAAATTTCTAAAAAATAAATTTAATAGTATTTTTTATTTCAGCGCCCAAGAGTCCAACCAACCTTATTCTAAACGAAATACTAAAGAAAATCTTTATTAAACTTTAAGCGTTAAGTAATAATGAAATAATGCCTTATGGTATAATCACAAATTTTATAATTTTCTCTTGGTATTTTAATATACAAGTCCACAGAATCAAGTTTAGCGGCATTTAAAAGATGCCGTAATATTTAAATGACCCCTTAATCAGGTTATCCGGCTTATCCGAGTTATCCGATCATTTTCTATAAAATTATCCGGCTTGTCCGGCATTATCCGAGCGTCAAATTAAAACGGGACCACCTCATGAATGTCCTCTTTAGGTTGCAAAACGTTTCATCAAATTCCGTTCATTCGTTCCAAAATTATGCGGGAACAAAAAAAAAACAAAGTCACTCGTCGAATTGATAACCTCCTCCTTTTTTGGAGGTCGGTTAAAAAGTCTAAATTAACGTTTACTTTATAATTTAAATAACCAAAATTAGTTGTCATGTTTTTCTGGATTTTGTTTGTTGCTTTTTTTCTGTACCCCTGAAATAGTGTTAAAAAGTGTGAACAAATTTTTTGTTGTCCATGGACTGCATACAGTACACTACTAGATATAATTGACTGTCATATTGAAAGTTATATTGTGACATTTTATATCTGATAGAACTTGTATACAGACTTAATTTACATCAAGCTACCGGACAACAAAAAATGTGTTCACACTTTTTAACCCTGTTTCAGAAGTGTAGAAAAGAGGCTAATAAACGAAATCCAGAAAAATGTGACATTCAATTTTACTTTAGTTATTTAAATCATAAAATAAATCTTAATTTAGACTTTTGTAATTACATTTAGATGCTTTCATTATCTACGTATGTGTCTGCGAATATGACTATTTTAAGAAAATTAAAAAAATTTAAAACCATATTTCTTGTAAACGACAAAAGCTACAGATAATTTTTAAACAGATTTAAAATCAGAGGAAAAAATACTATAAGATTATTCAAATTCTACTTGCAATATAATTTAACTGTTTCTTACAGAGTCTGCTGAGGAACTTTTACCATTATCTGAGAAACAGACAAGATATTGATTTGGCTAAAAGTGGTTATATACTAAGGTAGCCCTAAAATAAGTGTATGCAAATATGCGAAAGTTGCTTTCATTTTGAAACCCATTTTGCCTTCAGAGGACGTGTGGGGGTCAACGAGCTTTTTCATTGTTAAATTCGTTTTTAGCCCTCAAAGATATATAAAAAAATATAGTCTGGTCAATAGTAATTGAACTTATTTTTTTGAGGGCTGGTGTAATTAATAAATTTAAAATTTTAAAGATCAACTTTTTTATGCACATAATATGTGGATATATTATATTTTTTTATCGAATTCTGAAAAACCTTACTTTTTGTAAGGGCGTGTGTCACAATTTTTATGAGAGCTTTTGAGTATCAATAAGAAAATTACAGAAAAAATGAATATTTACGAAAAGAAAAACCTTGTTTTTGATGAAGAATTTTTGAAATAAAAATCTAAAAATATTTAAACAAAACAAAAAACATTCAATAACAAAAATGTTACAGTGCCACTTTTTAAAAAATTAAAAGTAATACACAGAAAAAAAAATTATAGCTAGGAGCGCTATAACACACATACCAAGCAAATTATAATCGCTTATTATATAAATACAAGGCTTTCTCTTACAATTATGGCAGTCAGTGTAAAAATTTATATGAAATACTTTAATTGTTTAGTGAATAATAAAATATAACAAATAGTATGGCATTTATAGCTTAAATAGATTTAATTATTGTCCGTGCTAATAATTTTTATAATATAATAAAATTTCTGTAAATTTATAATAGTGCCTGTAATAAATATAATCGTGTCTGTAATATAAATAATCGTTTCCAATTTATTTTTAACATTATTAGTTATTGTGTCCCTTATAATCTATAGCTTAAATCACTATAATTTGCCACTGTTACCAAATATCTTATAACGTATAGCGCAGAGCCCACTAATTTCTTTCCGTGTACATAAGGGAAAGTCAGAAAACAAAAGGGATTACTAAAATTTTGGAAATAGATGATTAAACTTTAGAGAAAATTTTGATAAAAAAGTAAATTGTAAATAAAGTAGGTAGTTTTAATATAGGTCCTATGTCCCACCGAAATAGCAACTTTATATTGGGCCGGATTTTAATATAAAAAAAATAGAGGGTGCGTTTTAGTGGTTCGAGAAAATCATATCTTCCGAAGAATATCGTTTACGAAGAAGAATACATAATTAATACATAGTAATACTTAGCATTACATAGTTATATGGCTTGTTTAGGGAAGACCCCGCTCCATTTTTTTAGATTAGTGTATTATCATATTATTTTAATCTTTTAGATATATCGTTAAAATTTTATTCATACTTTGATTGTACACGGAAAAAAAAATATAGCTAGGAGCGCTATAACACACATACCAAGCAAATTATAATCGCTTATTATATAAATACAAGGCTTTCTCTTACAATTATGGCAGTCAGTGTAAAAATTAATATGAAATACTTTAATTGTTTAGTGAATAATAAAATATAACAAATAGTATGGCATTTATAGCTTAAATAGATTTAATTATTGTCCGTGCTAATAATTTTTATAATATAATAAAATTTCTGTAAATTTATAATAGTGCCTGTAATAAATATAATCGTGTCTGTAATATATATAATCGTTTCCAATTTATTTTTAACATTATTAGTTATTGTGTCCCTTATAATCTATAGCTTAAATCACTATAATTTGCCTCTGTTACCAAATATCTTATAATGTATAGCGCAGAGCCCACTAATTTCTTTCCGTGTAGGTAATTTATTTTTTTTTATAAACTTTAAGATCACATCATTTTAAAATAATTTTTATAAACAAATAAGGTGTTTTATAAAAGTTCAAGTTACAATTTTCTCCCACATTTAATTTTGGGTTAAAGGTTTTATAAGAGAGCCCCTGCGCTAGCTAAATTAAGCTAGCGCATGGGCTCTCTTGTGATGGTGATTACAAAAGTTTTAGAAGTCTAAAATACTAAAAAGCTAAATAATACATTTTTATTTTTTCTGGATGTCTGGATTGGGTAATTACGCTCATTACCCCTCGTAAACACGCGTGGCTTGCTTTTTTATTATTAATTATTATCTTTTTATATAGTTTTTTCTTTAAAAATGGATTCTGGTTCATTAGCGTTAGGAATATGTAGAAAAAACTGGTATAAAACATTGATTGCTGGATTCAAAAAACAAAATTGTTATTAATATCTGAAGCACTGAGTGAAGTAGGGTCACTCGATCGGTTGTTGCTTTGTCTAGTTGGTGTTTTAGTCTGTTTAGGTGGTTGGTCGGTTTGGGCTTTTTTTTTCAGGCGAAAACTTTCAGAAACCCAAACGGCTAACCGTCAAAACACTAGGCAAACTAACAACTGATCAAGTTAAGCACTCAAAATTTATATTTAATATTAACACACCATAAAAACACCTTGTTTGTCGCTAACGAGTATAAATAAATAATAGTATATTAAAGTACTAGTTTCATAACATACGTTTTTGCGCACTAGTACTTTAGAAAACTCGCCGCAAGCGGCTCGTTTTCTAAACTTGTACTCGTGAGCTAAAAACGTGTTATGAAACGAGTGCTTTATACAATTTTTTCTATTTTGCTCTAAAATTTAAAAAAACTTACATTTATATTGATGACTGATTTAGGGATTTTTGTTTTGGATTGGCATTACAGTTTACACCATGTTTAAAATTCTAAGAAAAGATGATATTTTGATATATTTTATCATCTCTTCTCTTTTTTACTGCAATTAACCAAGCCACATTTTTAACATGGTAAAAATAACCAACAAAATATTTTGTAGAAAATTCAACTTTAAAGCGACATTGACATTTGCACGGAAAACGTCAAGCGATAGGCCAGGTCTGTTGCCAACCCAAAAGAACAAAAAGTACAGACCTCTTATGGGCCTATAAGAACACGCGAAATGCGTGTGATTACACGCGAAATGCGTGTGATTATGAGCTTATAAGAGTCGCAAAATAGAAAAAATAAATAATGCTTATTTACCTACTTATAAATAAATTTATTAAAAAGTCGCTTTCCCTTTTGGCATTTTCGTTCTAATTTTTTCAATAAAATAAATTAAATGGCTAATAAATATTAAATTGACTACCTAATAAAAATAATATTGTATTTTTATCTACTCAGGTGTAACACAAATATGTTTGGTTATTGTTTATAACTTTCTTCAGTAATTTATTAGACATATTATTTTAATCCAAAGAATTTATTACTTATCTATCTGGAATTGTTTTGTATTTATAATATTTTCTAATGGAGACATATTTTTTACAGGATGTTTTTTTAATACCTCCCATGTTTTTCTTTGAGAAAATAAATAATTAACCTAAAGCTTATTCAAGCAACAAAAGTAGTCACGTCACTATCGTGAGGTTTTCCCAACTCTATGATTATGATCAGCAAAATGGGAAGGACACTAGATGTATGTCTTAAGTTAGCAAGGCTCCTTGATAACTTAATATCCTATATCTAGTGTTCCTACTCGTTATGTGTGTGTGTTAAGTGGGTATTAAAAAAAAACAATTTTTTCTAAATTTTAAGTCTCCTCCCATGTCGTGAAAAATACAAAAGTAAAATTCTGTGACAAATTTTATCTCAAAAAATAGAATTAGGGTTATATTTTTTATAAGGAAAGATATATTAATTAAAAAAACATCATTTAATTCAGAAATAAATTAAAACATGTGCGAACAACTCCAATGTAAATTTTTGTTGGAAAGGTTTAGATCGGAGTAACAAAAATTTCAGCATGTTTTTGGATTTTTTTTATTATCAGATTATTTTTCAGTGACCGCAAAAATCTTTAGATCCAAAGTTTACAGACTAAAGGCTCTAGTAACCAATTTTGATGAAAATATCGTATTGCAAAATTGTTGAATAGAAGTGTCCTTTTCTGGACTATTCTGATTTCTTTCTGTGGAAAACACACGTTTTTCCTTGTATTTTTCTAATAGTTATTTTCTTAACTAGTGTATTAAGTGGATAAAATCACTTAATAACGAGTTGAGAATTTAATTTTATCCAACACCTTTTATTTTTAAATAAAAATCTATAATTTTGCGAAAAATTATGTCAAAAATATTAAGATTAAGTTTTCTTAATACTGAAATAATAGGTAGCCATGGCCTAAGTATGCCTATTAAAAATATGTGATGAATTTTTAATAAAAATAGTATTTTATTCAAAAACTAAAGAATAATTTGGGGTTTTCTTTAATTTTTATGGTTTAGTTAACGTGCTTCTATATATAGTTATAATACTTAATTAATAGGGTATGTAACTAATTTTGGGTGAGATCAAAAGCTGTACGTAAAAGAGTGGGTGAAAAATTTTTTAGTCACTAGTGGAAAAAAACTCACTTTTGACATTTAAAATAGTGCTTAAAACAAGTGTTTCTGTGAAGGTGTTGGATAAAGGTATTTTTTCCATCCAACCCTGGTAGATAAAGTAATGTTTAATAAGTAGAAAATTAGTTACCATGAATTAAATTACGAAACTAATGGGAATGATTGATTTCTGAACGCAATGTAATGAAATTTAACGGCAAATTTAACATTTTCATTACATCATTCATTTAAAATGTTACCAAAAGTCAATTAAAACAAACTTTTATTATCTATACAAATAAAATATACTTAAGACTTTGGACTTTAATCAAAATAGGAATATATCCATAAAATAAAACCAACTTCTTAATTACAGTGCAGTTACTTCTTGTTTTATTATATTTTAAGGGGTTGTTCCGATTTTTAATTTCAAAAAATTTATTTTTTTTTTTGCTTATACTTTAAAAAATATACATAAAAAAATAATATAATTATAAAATTTTAAGGGGTGATTCTACATCATAAAATATGACAAAAAGTTACTATAAACATATGTCTAAAAATACGTCGTAAGGGAGATACGCACCTTTGGATGTGGCTAAAAAGTTCGGTTTTTATTTAATAACTCAGGAACCCTTTGAGATACAGCAAGGAGGTTTTGCACATGAACTAATAATAATAACGCCCATCTTCGTATTTTATCTTTATGTACTTATTTTAACCGGGGGCGTGCGAAACGGGGGGGCCTTACCAGTTTTTTTGCCCCAAACTTTTTTATGTGTATCTTTTTTTATTTTTTTGTAAAAAATATAGATTCCTTGAGTAAAATTACATAAAAAATGTCAGATAGTGTAACACTGTAGGAGCAACCATTTTCAAAAAAAAAATGGAAATATACATTCTGTGCCACCAAAAATGTTACTTTTTAAAAGGCTGTTACTCCTTTAATATTAAATTTAGTTTTTTGGTAAAGAATACTTTTCGTTGAGTTTTTATTGTAGAATCGACCTGCAGAATTAAAATTTTATTGGTGCTTGTTTTGTATACTTTAAAATATAAAAAAAAACTTTAAACGCTTTTTTCACAAATTTCCATCTTTCAAAACGGTTCCAGCGATTAAAAAAAACTATTTAACATATTGATTTAAATCTTTCGGTATTTTGACGAAAATCATGTTGGCGAGTTCGCTAGTGTATTTTTTTTTAAGGCTTGTAATTTATTTTTTATTCCTCCTTTTTTACCCGTTTTTGGTCGGAAAAATTACATTTTTTTGTTTTTCTCACTAAAATACGCGTGGAATTTTTGTTTTTTGTAATTTTGACTTATGTCCAGCGAACTAAAGGATGTCATTTTTAACAAGACTGTTTTTGATTTTTGTGTTTCGGACCATTGGGGGCCGAGCTATCGCTGGACCCATTTGCCATGTTATTTTTGAGGTGTCTAACTTCAGCGCGTGTTGCACATTTATTTATGACGGCAAAAAAAACAATTTTTTTTGTGAACTATAAGAGTTGTCTAATACTTTGTAAAAAAAATTGTACATAAAAATAATACTGGTCGTCTGAAAAAAAAATCCAAAAATCATCAATTTTTTGCCTCAAAAATCAGAACAACCCCTTGAGCAAAACTCAAATTTTAATTTTAATTTTTAATACATGATTTAGAAAATAAAATTAATAAATAATAATATTAAATCAAAATTTGATAATAATATGCTTGATTTATTACATAAATAGTAGCTTAAAAGCAAAAGTAATCATAAACCGAAAACGTATGGTTACTTTTGTGTTTGGCAGTTGGTTATCAATCAAAAAGGGAATAAAATTTGAATTGACCAAATTATAATTAATATAAAGTTTTATGCTATTGTTTATAGAAAGATATATTTAAATTTGAAATTAATAAATTAATAAAAAAATAATCAAATAAGAAATACTTAATGGAGCTCTCTACAACTAGAATTATGAAACAAAAGACGTCTACCCTATCTCTATCTCATTTGTGCTACACTTTCCAGCCAACCAAATAAATACTGTAATTGTTTTTCATACAACAAATACAGTATTTATTTGGTTGGCCGGAAAGTGTAGCAGTGAGCGGCACGTACGAACATAGCTAATGTGAATCTGTAGAATAAGATAATTCTACTAAAATTTAGATGGCGCCAGTAATTTCTTTCTTCTTCTTCTTCTTCTTCTTCTTCTTCTTCTTCTTCTTCTTCTTCTTCTTCTTCTTCTTCTTCCTTTATTTTGGCCTTTTCTCAGTGAGATAATTAGCCAGATCCCTCTTAGTTACTCAATTCACCAAGAGTGGTTCTTGTCTGGCTTTTCGCCATGCCCACTCCTGTTTTAAATATATAAAATTTCCAGTCTTCTGTAAGACCTTTTCTTTTTCTTTTCCTTCTTTCCTTTTCGTGTTTACTGTTGGTTGTGTTAGCTGTTGCCAAGGCAGTTTTTTCTAATTTGTAATTATATTTGCGCATGCGCTAGCATATAAAAAATTTTGTACGTATAAAAACTTCTTCACGTGTTAGTTGCTTCCAAATCAAAATTTATCAGCATTATAAATGATTAAAAAACATAAAATTCCCTTCTTACTCCAATATAATCACATGTTCGTCATTTTACTGCACATCTTCCATACAATCACTATAAAATATATAAAATCGATTCTGGGGCATATCTAAGATAGCAAATAAATAAATAAATAACTAATACTAAAAGACTTGATGCTAGAAAATTAAACGCGTTTAACGTATTACTAATTCCTGCCGAAAGCACATCTTACTCGTTTCACGGATGAAAAGCAACTGCAGTAATTTCTTTAATAATGCACGTTTCGCCCGGCCAAGTTAATATTGTATTTGTTCAACAAAGAACAAATACAGAATTTGTTTGGTTGGGTGGAAGTGGGAGTGTATGTATGTCTTCTATCCTTTTTGGGTAGAACTTTTGTCCCTGTCTAATCTAATGTTAGAATTCTCCATTGCACTTTATTCAGTAAGTGCTATTTGCCCAACTCAAGTATAAAGTAGTAGTTAAATACGCGTCCTTTGGAATGAAGATAAGTAGTCAAATTTCGGATCTCATGAGTCTCAAAAGTCCAAAATGATCAACATTTGCGTTACGTAATACTTGAACGTTCCCTTAAGAGTGTCATGAAACGTCGAGAAATTTTCAAAAAAGTGGGTGTTAAAAAAAGTCTGTCAGTCTGTACGTAAACCTTATAACTTTTGAACGGAATGTCCGATTAAAAAAAATCACCAAACGGTTCAGGACCTGTTTTGTTTACGTCACATCAAATATGGTTAACGTTAGCGTAGGGCAAGGGAGGCGAAATGGGCAAAAATAATAATTTTTAGAAATATCTCACTTATTATTTATAGTAGGACCTTTTTTTTTCATAAATGAAAATAATGTTTAATTCCCTACAAAAACATATGTGATTATTTTTATCGTAGGACTATTAGTTTCCGAGATATAGGCATTTCAATAAATTTTGATAAATTTTTACATTTTTAATTAGATCTAAAATTTTGACACTAGTGAAATTTCAATCATAGGTAAAATTTATTTTAATTAATTTTTCTTTCAATAAATTTCTGATAATGGTGCGGCCAGAAAAATTATCCGATAAAGCTAGAAAGCTATGGTCAAAAAATACAGTAAAAGTGAAGTCAATTTGATATCTAGTTTTGTTTATTTGTTTATTTATAATCTTTAGGTACCCAATAAATTAGGTGTTTTATATCACGGAGTGTATATTATTTTATTAACTTCCTCATTTTTCCACTCGTTCTTTTATGCAGAATAGGGACAACAAATAAAGTCAATTAGGTGATTTGAAAGCCAAACCCAAACGATATTTATTATGGACAGTGATTTCAGTCAGTAGTTTCAACTACAAAGGTCCTAAATCGTTTGCTGAAAGATTTTTTTTATCGGACAGTTTAACAACAAACAAGGTTTACTTACAAATAAATCTAAAGACAGACACACAGATCTAGATTTTCTAACAGGCATTTTCTCTTCAATTCGTGAGATTATAATCCGAAAATACAAAAAAAATAATATTCGATTTTAATAACTGTTAAACAATTATCTAACTTTTCATTGAGCTTTGCACTTTAGTTGTTATAATAATTCTTATATTATTCGTAATTTCGGCATCAATTGTATAAGTAGTTTTTTAATTCAAGGACTTCAGAATATTAGTATTTAGTTTTCGTTTATTTATAACAATAAGAATTCTTCATCATAAATGGTATGTTACCATATCCTTCATCCCACATGACATTGCAACAGCATCCATCTGTGTTACCTCTAGGTATTGCAAAATTTATTGGGCAATTAACAAATAAGTAGTACCTACCACGCGAGTGGCCACGTAAATATTATATGCATATTAATTTATGATTCTCATGATGATCCATACATGGGGCACCTATATTCTAGGTCCTAGAAACCAAGGGGTATAATTAATATCTTCCAAACGAAAATTTAGATGGAACAAAGCAGACAAGGGTATAATTTGAAGGTTAATAGGGACAAATAGGGAGATAAATTGTCGTGTCTTTTTATTACTTGCCGGCCCTAATAGCACTAGTTTACAAGGGTTTTATGAGCAAATTTATTTTAATGTTTTCTTACATATTTTTTTATGCTGATTTCAAATCCATCAAGAAAAAATAATCGACCCTAAAAATTTGATAAGGGGAAGTTATAGAAATCATATATTTTCGGTTAATGTCCAAACCAAACGTGGGGCTCGAATCCACCACCCCGAGATTAAAGGACTTTTCAGGCATAATTATCACTAACTTCATTAAACTGAAATTAAGAAATTAATAAAATTAAGAAACATAACCTCAAATTCTATAATAAAAAATCATGTGTAAATACGACTGAATAAGTAAAAAAAAACAAATATCTATTGGGTAGGACGCTAATTACTATATTTGCAGTTGTTGGGTCTAAAAGTCGTGTTTTAAAACCAACTTATCTTCAAAAGTACATGTAAATGTATTTTATTTTCTTATGTAAATACTGTGTTTTTCCTTAACACTGAAAATGTGAGAATTTTAAAATACAGAGGTGTCGCCATCTTCATTTTTATTTTGACACTTGGATAGCGATTGTTTATAAAATTTTGCACTAAAGTTTGAGTATTTCAGAAATTCTTCTTTTTCTATGGTGTATTTTAAGATTCTATAATTATTTTATGCTATAGTTCATCTTTTATCTAGATTGTTGCATACCACGGAAAATTTATTATAGAATTTTAGGTTATGTTTCTTAATTTTCTTAATTTCTTAATTCAGTTTATTGAAGTTAGTTAGTGATCAAAGAACTTTTACCTCAAGAAGGAACATGATGAAATCTACCTTATGCTTTGTTTGAAGCGTGAACCAACTACGGTGAGGGGCTGGTGGGGAGTGACTATTGTTTACACTTAGTACGCGTAAAGAGAGAGAAAGAATGTGTAAACTCACAGTCTAATGTCGTAAAATGACTGACAGGGGTACAGTGTTGCAGATTGGAAACATATACTTTGGATATTTTATTGTAAATTTTAAGAAACATTAGTTCTGTATGAGTTTTATATGAACTAGTAGTTTAATTTTAATAGATTTAAATATATTATATTATTAAACATAATTATAGTATACACAATAAAGTTTTTTACATTTGGATACATAATGATTTGAATTCATGATAAGGTGGAAACTACGCAACATCGCTACTAGGTAGCCTGAAAGTCGACTAGCGACATCTACATTTTACACCATAAAGCTGTATCGCGTTTCTGTTAGTAAATAAACAAACAAAAAGATGCCACCTTCATGAACATTGGTCTGAAATTACTTCTTGAGGTAAAAGTTCTTTGGTGATAATTATGCCTGAATCGACCTTTAGACAATTTGTCTAAAAAATATTCATTTAATATACTTTTTTGCACGACCAAGACTAAAACCTAATTTTACGCTTTCATTTTCGGGACTAAACTTGCCGTTTTTCTCCCTAGGGAATACAAATGACGGCAACCTTGGTAATATTAAAATATACTTACTATGTGCTTTGCTGGTTCAAAAACTAGGTCTGGTGTTGTTTTGTAATAAATTAGTGATTCAAACCAATTTATTTCATTTTAACAAAGAAAATCTTAAAAAATAACATTGTTATAACAATTTACACATAACTTAAAATTTATCATCTTCGTCCATTTTTTTGACGTTTGTGTCAACCATATTAAAAAACAATTGAAATCGCGATAGCCATGAAACTGACTTTTCGCAATTTACAGGCATCTTGATTAAACTACGAAAATAAAACAACCGATTTTAGACGCGTGGTTTTTAATTTTAATTTTATCTACCTACCTAAATAATGTTTGGTCCTGCAAAAAATAGTGCATATACCTCAGGACTAAACTTGGCTGTTTTAGTCCCTTGCATTTATGTTTCCCTCGCTCGCTATGCTCGCTCAGGAAACACTAATGCAGCGGGACTAAAACAGCCAGTTTAGTCCCTTGGTATATAAATAACTATTTATGCCTACTATAGGTAGAACGCTGTTGATAGTGTAGAGAATTTGTTACGAGCCTTAATAGAATCATTTAAATACGGTAATCTCCTTGTACGTATCTTGACCAGTTTTTTATTTATTATTCATCTGGTTTCTCTGTTTTCTCTTAATTTTTCCTTACTTTCCACAATGCAATGTTATGTACCAATGTTTAGAAATTTAAAGTAAGCTACTAAGAGTATGGGGAACGGGAGCCTACGTCGAAAAATTTACCGCGAAAACAAATATCGAGAAAATATTTCGCCGCAAAAATTACCGTGAAATGTTTTTTTCCGCGCAAAGGATTAACAGCAATAAAAAGTTAACGCGAAAAAATATTAAAGCGAAATAAAAATAGCGAAAACTATTAGAAAAGTTTTAATAGCGAAATGCAATTACCCCGAAAAATATATAGCGAAAGTAATAGCCGCGAAAATATTTAACGCGCAAAGCAAATTCCACGTCTAATTTTAAATTATAAAAATACGTTTTATATATTATATTACCAATTCAGTTTTATAATTGCAGAATTAATAAAATTTTAATATAGCTAAATTGTTTGGTTGGGTTTTTAAAAATATATATAAGTAAATTTATGATTATGTTACTAATAAATATAATATAATATAATATATAACTAATTTCTTCATATTGGTGTTATAATTTTAGTATTTTAAAAAACATAAATATGATTAAATTGTTTGGTTTGGTTTGTTTAATTTTGTTTTTGATAAAAAATTAAAATAAAACTATGATTATAAAATAAGCGTTTCATTCAAAAAATTATAATATATATTTTAAGTTTATTTTTTTTAATTAAAATTCAAGCGCGATTATATTACTGCGCGGCGAAAGTTTGCGCGATTATATTATTACGACGTAAAAGAATGCGCGATTTTTATTGTCGCGATAATAGTTTCCGCGGTAATTGTTTTCGCGGTAATAATTTTCCGCGGTAATTACTTTTTCGCGGTGAAACATTTCGCGGTTAAATCATTGCGCGGTAAATGTTTTCGCGGTAAATGTTTTCGCGGTAAAAGTTTCGCGGTAAATTTTTCGGCAAAGTCTCCTAGATCCCAAGAATATGTTATTGGATTAAATACTAAACGATGTTTTTTTTTTGGAACCCCTAAACTTTATTTTTTAAATAGATACAAGTTATTAGAGTAAAACAAAACTTTCTGCTATTGTAACTGTGGTTCCAAATAAAATCTTTCAGTATTTATAGTCCAGTAAAATATCATAATAAATGTAAAATTGCAATAAATGTACACGGGCTGATATTCTAAAGAGTATAAGTGGATGGTAACAGAACACACCTGTTAGTTTTTCACCGGGTGTCTGCTATCTTGCTTAATATGCATCTTACGATAAAAATGCATATAACCAATTTTGTTAAGGAGAAAATTTCCAACAATTTTTGTTTGAATCATTTTTTTAATTAATTATTAACAATTGAGTTAATTCAAAAATTCAATTCAAATGTTAGAAGTGAAATTGTTTTTTTCCATTTTTCAGCCAAATTATTTATCGAACGATAAAAGTGGTTAGAAGCAAACTTGCAGCTCTTAAAATTTTCTATAAGTTTCATAAATTATAAATTTTCATAGATACTTTGGTACGGTTACAGAGGGCGCAACTCGACTTTCAGCGCCCACTGTAACCGTAACAAAATACTTATGAAAATGCATAATGTATAAAACTTATAGACAATTTCAAGGGCTACAAGTTTGCTCATAACCACTTTTATTGTTCGATGAATAATTTGGCTGAAAAATGGAAAAAACCAATTTCACTTCTAACATGGCCATTTTTGAATATTTATAACTCGATTATCATTACTGTATTAAAAAAATGATCCTAACAAAAATTGTTGGAAATATCCTCCTTTACAAAATTGGTCATATGAATTTTTATCGTAAGATGCGTATTAAGCAAATCACACCTAAAATTCAAGATAGCGGACACCACTTACGCAAATCACCCGGTGAAAAACACAGGAGTGTTCTATTACCATCCACTACCACCCTTTAAAATATCAGCCCGTGTACATTTATTGCAATGGAGATTTCTTCCGTTAGATTAGACAGGGACAAAAGTTCTACCCAAAAAGGATAGAAGACATACATACACTCCCACTTCCACCCAACCAATCAAATTCTGTATTTGTTCTTTGTTGAACAAATACAATATTTACTTGGCCGGGCGAAAAGTGTAACTGTATTATTTTTATAAAAGACATTACTGGCGCCATATAAATTTTAGTAGAATTATCTTATTCTACAGATTCACAGTAGCTATGTTCGTTCGTGCCGCTCAGTGCTACACTTTCCGGCCAACCAAATAAATACTGTATTTGTTGTATGAAAAACAAATACAGTATTTATTTGGTTGGCTGGAAAGTGTAGCACAAATGAGATAGAGATAGGGTAGACGTCTTATTTCATAATTCTGGTTGTAGAGAGCTCCATTTACATTTATTATTTGACTGGACTATATTGACATACGACGTATTATTAGTATATTAATATATTGCTAATAATTATAATTGCCTATTTGCCGCAAGAAACAAAAAGTATATATTTAATGCGGTGCAGAACAGTTCTGCTCTGATTCTAAATTGCATTCTTAATATTATTTATAATTCACATTAATGTACAGTTGTGCATTAAATATCGGTACAACCTCAAAAAAATTCGTGTCATTTTTATATTTTTTTCATGGATTAACATGGGATTATTTTAAAAATTAAAAACTAGGTTACTTCGTTTTGACATGAATTATTTAGTTGAAGTTTACTGTCAAAAAATATTAAATTAATAAATTAATATTTATTGATCCGTTAAATTTTACACAAATGTTGTAATTATTTAAATAATAATAAAATTGATATTCTTTGGATCAAAATTATACTATACAGATAAAGAATATGTGTTTAATATTCTTTTTCTCTTCAGTACAGCTAAAAACTCACAAGGTTTTATAAATTTTCTACTGAAAATGGATTTGAGTTTAAGAGTTCATTACTGAAGAGCCTCACTGAGGTAATCGAAAAAACGTTTCTAGTATACGGCAACTGCACCTTGTTTTTCTCGATTTTTTTATATAATTAAAAATTGCTTCACCATCCATTGTAGATTTTGACCACCGAGGATCGTTTTTCGGTTAGATATAAGAACCTAATGTTTTCTCAATAAAACATTTCTTAAGACACATATCTATTTCTTGAACTGTTTTCAGTAAAATTGAACCTCATCCATATCTCCTAATACTAAGGACGACTGAGAATTTTGTCTCTTTAATTTCCACGATAAGCAAACTCATTTTAAATTAAAATAAAGATAAAAAACACTTGCCACTACTGTATGATGAAAACAAGCCGTGAAGATATATAATTAATTCTACGCATTCCAAAATATACTATTTACAGTGGATGGCATATTATATTCTTCCAAATACTTAATGCCAGTTAAAATTATTTCAAACGATAAATAAATTTTAAAAAGTTAAAAAAAATATAATTTTTTCTAAATTCAGCTGAATTCAAAAATGTAAAAAATTACAGGGTGTTCCATTAAAAAAAAAAACATATTCATGCCACTTTTGGCGAAACTGGAAGTAAAACAAAAAAAATAAAATTAAGGTATTCTTGATCCTTACTCATATTGGAGTTGATTTAAATAAACCATAGAAAAATTTTCATCTCTCCAAAATATAAATTTATTGTCTATTAAACAAACATTACAGCCACAATTGTTTCGACTTTTTTAACATAAAGTCATTTTCAAGCTACAAATAATGAAAAATTAGGTTGAAAATGGTACAATTCCTTTTAGAAAAACTTACTTTTTAAATTTATAAACAAATTAACATGAGTACACATTATTAGAAATGTCATACTGACCTTAACTATATTATTTTTATAAAATCTTAAAAATTTAAACAAAAATAAAACTACAAGTTAAAATAAAATAAATTAATGAAATCTAAAATTTAATAATTGAATAAAAATTTTCGCTGTAATGTTTGTTTAATAGACAATAAATTTATATTTTGGAGAGGAAATATTGTCTCTATGGTTTATTAAAAAAGTCCAAACCGCCATTTTATAGCCAATGTCAAATTATATAAATTACCAAATAATTAAAATAATTCTTATAGAACTGCGTTTAAATTATATATAAAGACAACATTTCCCAACGTTTCACCATTTATTGGATTGGCATATTCAGGGGATAAATATAACAACAAAAATATTACTTAAAATACAAAAAATTAAATTAATGAAAAATAAAGGTAACAGATTAAAAATGAGGTAAATTGAGGTGTTAAGGGAAAGTATTAAGTTTGAGATATGGAAGTGTAAGGCGTAAGTTAAAATGTACAATTTTTAACTAGAATTATTTTAATTATTACATAATTAGAACGAGAGAAAATACATACTTAAATTACCAAAGTTTCGTTTTTATCGAATGAAGATTCATCTTAATTTCAGGGCTGGACATAAATAAAACTTACCCGGTATGTCAAAGCGTAGTGTACAGTTGTCTTGTAAGCGACCTGCATAAATAATACATTACAGCTTGTTTCAGAAAGAGATTTGATTAGATCCGCTCACAGTAAATAAAAAAAAAGCTAACTACAATCGTAGTTATCTTGCAACGCAGGTTGCAATCTCAACTAAACGGCAGACGGTTGTTCACAGTTGTAGTACAATGTCTCAATGGTTCATTTTTGAAATAACTTCTACACTCATAGAACACTAGCGTAATTAATAACGTAATTCGGTTATAGTGTACAACAATAAATAGTTGTATATGCGCCAACCACTATATATTGCATAGAGTTTAACAACAAAAAAGTAAACGTGTTCGGTATTTACAAACGATCCAGTTGTTTGATTTACAACAAAAAACTGTTGTCGAGCAAATAAGCAAATAGCGAGGTAGACTTGGCATGCAAATCGGCAGGGTCGGATTGCCGTTCCTTTCTACGTCACGGTCCTTTCTTCAAAATGCAGGCAATTCAGCTGACAAGTCCGTTGGGCTGGCTAGCAGAGCCTGTTCGGCTCTCTACTGCTTTTTTAAATTTTTTTGGTTTTTTATGTGCACATAGAAACTACACATGTAATTACATGTAAATGTACATGCTTATCGTTGAGTATACTTATGCACATAAAAATTTTAACCCAAAATGCCTACTTTCAATATTTTGGTAAAACATTTATTAGTCGCCATCTTTATTAATCATCCTTCCTCAAAAACCTATTACAGTAACAACAACGTTGTTGTATTATTAAATAATATGAATCTAAAAATTTAATATTGTATTTAATATAACGTTCTAATGTTTTAGAATAATCGTAAAAATTGTATTATATACCTTAAAGTTGTTACAACAACGTTTGGTTGTACTATTTTTAGATTTTTCTATCAGTGTTATATTTTAGATACCTAAACGCACGGAATTACCCCCTGGGCGGCATTCTCCCTCTTTCCCCTATAATTTTTTTCAGAATTTTATCTCTCATACGATATGCATCGTTTTTAAAATGGAAGGAATATAAAAATTACACTTTTTCTTTTATTGTAGTTTTTTATTATTTCCATTTGTTTTCGATGTACTGACGATATATCGTCATTATAATGATGACTGCCCTTTTGTAACTTTGATTTATAAAAACAATTAAAAACATACGTATATTATTATAAAAGCGGATGAAATTAAATTGCATTTTTTTCCAAATTATAGTGAGTAATATATTATTAAGTTATCATTTATCTTTATTAAAATATCGTACTTTAAAACTTTGTGTGGTAAAAATTAACCTGAAACACGCAACATATCTATTATATTATTAAAATTTATAAAAAAAAAATAATTATATTTATCTAGATTTAATTTAATTTAATTATCTAGATTTATTTTAAAAATTACTTCAGGGAAAATATTAAAATATCCCAAAAGTAAAAGTTTAAATACGTTTATTTTTAAAGGTTTCATCCATAATAAACCCATATCATGTATTAAATAACGATATGACAATTATATTAAATAGAACAAGCTGTGGAGATATGTAATACTATGCATTCCATTATATTATATTGACAGCATTTTCCAAAAAAAAAAATATATTTTTTTTCAAAAAACGAAAAAAATTTGAAAAAAATGTTTTTTCTTATTTTAATTTCAAAAACAATTTTTTAAAATAAAGAAAAAAAAATTAAAACAACGGTTTTCAAAAAAAAAAAACATTTTTTTTAATTTTCTTTGTGCGAAAAACGAAAATTGTTTGAAATTTTTTTTTAATGATGGTTTTTTATTTAAAAAAAATGTTTAACCCCCATAACTTTTGTTTTGGGGGGATTAATTTTAAAATTGGTATAATTGATGCTTATAATAAAAGTAATTTTTTCTAAAAAAAGTTACGTTCATCGAAATTTTCTTTCAGCTTTTTTGTTTTTTGTTTTGGGGGGAATTAGTTTTAAAAACAATAGGGATCTTCCCCTAATAGAACTGTTTTTTTGTTCTGAAAATTTCAGATGAGCAGACAGACTAACGGACAGAGGGACAGAGGGACAGACGGACATTTTCAAAGTTTCTTATTTTTTCATGAAAACATTTGTATCCAAAAATTTTTTTGTCTAGGACATTTTTTGGCGATTTTGGGAAACTCGAAACTACCGTATAATACTATTCTAGCGCTGCTGAATAGTATAATAATAATAATAATAATAATAATAATAATAATAATAATAATAATAATAATAATAATAATAATAATAATAATATTAATAATAATAATAATAATAATAATAACAATAACAATAATAATAATAATAATAATAATAATAACAATAATAATAATAACCCATAATATACCTTATGAAAAAATTATCCAAAGGAATTTTTCAACAAAAATTGGCAAAAAAAAAAGAAAAAAAAAATGGTTTGGACTTTTGTATCTAGTACTATACTATAGGTTCTATACCTTAAAGCACGGATCTGTGGCTACCGGAAATATGTTTGGAATATGTATGCAAGTGGGACGCCCGTTGCAGACACGCACGCCTTATAACGCTCTTGGCGGAAAGAAGAGCGCGAATGATTCCTCCCCCTTTCGTCGGAGACTTTGTTTCATGCGGAGAACTATATGGGTACTATAGTACCTACCAACTAGCTGCCAATTTTCCAAATCTGTTTAAAGCACTTATTTTTGTTCAAACAATCCGAAATAGTTGTATAAATAAATATACTTCTGATACCTGTCTGCTAAAATATTAATATTATTCACTTTCATATTTTATTGTTCCATAAAATTCTTAAATTGTAAAAAATATTTTAAATCAAATATTCAATTTACTTTCTTTCGATTAGAAAATTAATTATGCCTAAAAGCCGTATAACAAAGAAGTGTATATTTTTAGTCAACAGCATTCCTAAGGCTTGATTTAAATAAATTTTTCACCACCAGCCTAAAAGCACATCTTTATTACTGTTCTTTTCATTGGTAGAAATATTATTTCTCCACCTATGACGTCAGAGGTTCTAAAAATAATGAAATTGCACCATGGTTAATAATGAATTTTTATTCAGCTGTTTTGGCATCTGACGTTTCACATAATTATTAAATCACATTGCTATTTACAAGTGTCTTTAGGCACCAAATTTATTTATTGCATGATAAATTAAAAAATAATAACTAAATTAGTACCTATTATTTATTTATTTATTAAGCAAAATATTACAAAGTCAAATAAAACATGTTTTACAAAAAAACACTTCGAAAAGTGAAAATCATTGGTCCATCATATTTAACCGTAGATTATACAACCCATAGATTACCGTAAAGATCATAGATTACTAGAGGTACAACCCCCATATATTAGATATTCAACTCGTAAAACGACAATACAAAACACGTACTTATTTTTAATAAATACGTATTTTTATATAGAAACATAAAAAAAACACTCAAATAAGTAAAACAAAACATAAAACATAACTAAAAATACCAAAAATGTGACAAAATTTAGGTTAGTTAACCTAATAATCTAAAAGTTCTGTTTAAAAATAAATTTTAAAAATTGATTTTTTTTCTTAAATTTGTTGCGTAACTTATAATTTATAGGTTATACAGCACGAATAAAATAAACAAAGTAGCAAACTTTTTGTTTTCTAAATCCAACACAGGCTTAAATTTAAGCTGCTGAATTCATCGGCACCATATTTAATCTATCTGGTCTGGTTTTCAAGGCAAATCAAAGTAAAAGGCCAAGAATGATTATTTTTAATATTTTCAGGAACATTTTTCTTAATACCTGAGTATAAAGGCAAATTCTGAAGCCAGATTAGGATTCATAGTGTATAAGAATAGTATAGGATGGGATATGTCAAACCTAGAAGTGTGCGCCGCAAATATTTTCGAGGCGGCGGTGTTTGTGTAAATTATAGCCGGGAGCGGCGCTGCGCCTGCTAAAATTATTTTGATTAACGAAAATTTTTAGGAAAAATGTTAAAATAATTTTAAAGCTTCACCAAATGAATCATTTTAGTTATTTCCAGACGGCGTTCTGCGCCTAGTCGTAAAGGCGTCGGCCACTATATGCTGGCGGCGGCGCACACGCACACCTCTAGTCGACTAGAGACCAGACTAGTCAGACCCCAGTTGGAAGTATTTATTCCGTTATTATAAGGGATAAATTTTGATTTTGTCCAGTTTTGTCCAATTTTGTCCAGTTTTGTCCAATTTTGTCCGGTTTTGTCCATCGGAATGGACAATTTCAAAAAAAGTTTACTTTTTCACAACCCTGTAGTATATACTAATATTAGTAGAACTTGATGACCTTCACTTTCTTTCTTTAACCGGTAAATATCGTAGTAGATTATTAAATAATATTTGATTGCGGTTTTAACAGAACAATTTACCTTAGTGATACAGTTCTTAACATGTATTTCAAGGTTAACGAATGTTTATAAATAAATTCAGGAAACTGAAAAGGTTTATAAAAGGTTATATATTATTCATTTTGCTAGCAGCAAAACTTTTTATTACTTAATATAAATATAATCTATAGTAGTTATGCAATACTGCCCTCCTTAGTTAAAACGTCCTAACTAACATTTCTCTCATTTTCGGCTTTTCTACATATACCGGTTGTTCTATGCCATATTTGTCTATTCTTCAGGGTTCCCACCAGTCAGGGAACCAGAGAAGCCAGGGAAAAGTCAGGGAAATTGAAATTGAAACCTGGAAGTCAGGGAATTTGGTCATTTATTTGAAAAAGGAGGGTATCGCATTTTGGGCTAAATCGCCTGCAACGATAAGACTTTATATGCTTATAGATACATAAAAAATAAATACTTACCCAAAATTTCAGTCCTTTTTACATCCCGGAACATGCTTTAACTAATTATTTTAATTAAGAATTTTGCCATATGTCAATGTACGATTTAGCAACATTGCACGAAACTTCAAGTGTCAAATTTCATCTCGTCAAAATAAAAATAACTTTGCACATTAACTACTACAGTGGGACCAAAGGAAAGGGTCTGTGTTGTGTTCACTACTCTTTACTATAAAATTAAAATATTTTGTTGTGTTTTATTAGTTTTTACGGATTTAATATGCTGTAATTCAATGTGTAATTAGGCTGGACTTTTGTGACTAGTTTCTTAAGTTTCAGTACGATTATGGAGTTATTTTTGAGGTATGTTTACTACAATAACAATGTAAGCAAACCAGCAGCTTCAACGATAAGTTATCGTCGATAACTCAAAGCTTTAGTTCCATGACAGTATTACCCAACACAAGTAATTTAATGTGGCTTTCAACATGTTAAATTAGTTTATTTCCATGATATGATTTAAAACTAGATTATGAAAAAGTTACACTAGCTTTTGATTTTTAATATTAATTAAAAGTATGTTTAAAAATAAATATATTTAATTAAAATTGTACAGTGTTTTTATTATACATTCTACCTAAACGTATTTATGTTGGTCTTGTAAATAAACAAAAAATATTGCTTTTTTTCAGTACGACAGTCACATTTAGCGCAAGAATAATGCGATGTTGTCGGGTTTACGATAACAAATAATTCTTGAGTTTTTAATTTTGTTCTTTATTAGTTAGGACGTTTTAACTAAGGAGGGCAGAATAAATATATTACGGTATAGCTACAGAGCAAGTATCTATATGTATCACATATTGTGTAATGGGAATATGTTCTATAAACAATGAACAAATGAATCATATAGTAACTGTTTACTAGACAACAGCTTATAATAGCAAAAGTTCTAAAATTGTTTCTTGTTTGTATTTTTATACCTATAGTTTATTATAAATTATCAATTATTTTCTATATCGTGGGCTTAGGGCGAAACAGGCGTATCTACAAACTATTCGTTGACATTCATTTAGGTTGGTGCATAATATTTTTGACCAGAAAACAAACGTATTTTGATGCCAAATAATACACGGTGTATTTATAATAGGGTCAATATTTTTAAGGGATGATTTTACATCAGAAAATATGACAAAAAGTTCCTATAAACCTATGTCTAAAAATGCCTGGTAAGGGAGCTAAACCCCTTTGAAAGTGGCTAATTAGTTAGGAACCCTTTGAGATATAGCAACAAGAATTTGCATGTAAATTAATTCTAATAAGGCCCATCTTCATATGTTATTTTCATGTAGGTACTTATTTTAACCAAGGGCTTGCGAAACGGGGGGCTTATCAGTGTTTTCTCCTAAACTTTTTTTTGTGTACCCTTTTTGTGTTTTTATTATTCGAATATTGTTCCTCAGGTCAAAATACATAAAAAAGGTACTGTTGTTGTTATACCGTTTTCGAGAAAAGTTCATTTAAAAATTTTACGTTTTAAGGACGAAAAATTAATTAATACTAAATTGGTTAAAATCAAAATTTCAGCGTTTTTTGTTTATAATTAAGGCAATTATTATTGTATTTGGTTAATTTAGCTCTTATATAAAAGATAATTTTAAATTGGTCAAAAAATGTTATAAACAACGTTTTCCTAAAACGCATTGTTTTCGAGATATTGGCGTTTAAAGCAGTAAAAGGTTTCACATATTTATAACCCGATTTCAAAAAATTGTATTTCAGATAAAAGCTCTTTTTAAGCCATATAAAAAATGTAATATATAGTTTTTTGCTAGAATATAATGTTTTAAAGATACAGAATTTAAAATCAAACAAAACACCTAGTTTGAAATTTGCAAACTATATGGCTCTAGTGTACAAATTTTAAGCTTCCATTCATTTGTTTTTAAAATCAATCAAAAATTGTAATTAATAAGTTCAACTTGCATCCAAGTAAAAACATATTTTTATTATTAATTTTAATTATATATTAAGTGTACAAGAAAAGCTAAAGTTTGTTTATGTTTATGTTTGTTTTTAAACTCGTACTATTCTACTTAATTAAGCATCCCCTAAGTCCAGGACTTGTGTGGGCTAGTAGTAGAGGGAACCACCGGCTTTAATTGACTTTCGAACCAATATATCTAGGGAGTACGCCTTCGCCAAATTTCAATTATTAATTAACTGAAAAAGGCAATCGGCGCCAGTGAGGTTTGAACTCACGATCATTAGATCAGTGTCAGGCTATATCGATGCCATTGACCGCTGAGCTAAATCTTTAATATAAATATTATACAAGTTAGTTTGTGCAGTGAGGAGTAGTAGTAAAATTGTAATTATGTATATGCTACCTTGTTCTAATAGCATGTTATTAGTTTTCCCAATCGTGCCGATGTTTTGACAGGGTGCTTGCAACGTTTCATCTAGTTTATTTTTTTGAATCAACCCTTAAATTTATTGACACCATTTCAAATACACATAAAAAAATCTTAATGAGTATTTTGTAGATACGCCTGTTGTGCCCTAAGGCCACGATATGGTTTCACAGTGTTACGCTGTCAAATAATAAAATTATTTTTTTTTTTGTAATAAATAAAGATAAATAGTAAAAATCATAATTTATTCAATGGCGATTTCTCCCGTTAGATTAGACAGGGACAAAAGTTCTACCCAAAAAGGATAGACGACATACATACACTCCCACTTCCACCCAACCAAACAAATTCTGTATTTATTCTTTGTTGAACAAATACAATATTTACTTGGCCGGGCGAAAAGTGTAACTATTATTTTTATTAAAGAAATTACTGGCGCCATCTAAATTTTAGTAAAATTATCTTATTCTACAGATTCGCATTAGCTATGTTCGTTTGTGCCGCTCAGTGCTACACTTTCCGGCCAACCAAATACTGTATTTGTTGTACGAAAAACAAATACAGTATTTATTTGATTGGCTGGAAAGTGTAGCACAAATGAGATAGAGATAGGGTAGACGTCTTTTGTTTCATAATTATAGTTGTAGAGAGCTCCATTAGTTCTATAACGCAAAGCTTTGTTAAGTAGTAAACTATTTAAAGAGTTTCTCATTTTCAAGTATCTTATATATAAAAACATAATATTTTACTATTCGTACTATGAAGGCATTAAAAATAATCAACAATAAGTGTCCTATTTAAGAACAATTGAGTCAATTGGATTGACATTGAATTAAAACAGAATTATAAGAATGAAACAATACCACAAAAATTTCACTTTTTACCACTAAAACATTAGTGGACCGGCCAAAAAAATTAAATTAAAGCTAGATCTTTTAAAATATAGTAAATTTCATATATTTGGCCCAAAAGCCAAAGCCTAAAATTTTTGGGCCCCTAATCCTACTATGGACCGACGTAGAGTGGCCCAAAGTTTTCAAATTGCTCTTGTATCTAAATTTTTGTAAAACAACTATTTTTTTTGTCTTTAAAAAATAATGAGCATTATCTTTGAACTAATAGAAATTTTCCCGAATTAGTTATGAAAGCCCCAGAAGTGAAAATGGTCGCTCATTTCCCATTCGGTGCCAAGACAGCGATCGGGAAGTGAAAATCAGCTGATTTTATATATCTGCTATCAGAGAATCAGCAAACGTCAAACACATAACCTCAAATTGACAAATTAATGTTTAGATTATTTTTGCGTTTTTGGGATGTTTAGGTCGTAGGAAAAATAGTATACGCACCTCGGCGCGCACTATTTTCATTGCACTTTGAGAGCTTTTTTTAAACGGCTCCCCCCGTTAAAAAAATAAGCACTCTAGTGCCCTGAAAACTAGGTTCGCGTACTCGGTGCGTAATATACTATTTCCTACCTAGGTCGTAGTAGTTAGTGCTTATTTTCCACCCGTTGCCATGATAGCGGCCAGAGAGTAACAGTCAGCTGATTTTAAATTTCTGTTGGCAGAAAACAAGTGAACGTCAATCACAAAACATCAAATTAATAAAATTAATTTTAAGACAATTTTTGCGTATACTGTTTTTCCTACGACCTAACACCTAAACATGGTGTTAGGTCGTAGGAAAAACAGTATACGCACCTCGACGTAAAAATATCAGTGATTTTTTTTACTCGTCTCCAACTTGGAAAAAATAGCACTCTCGTGCACTATCACCAATTTACAAACTGGGAAAATGGGAAAAGTTAAAAAAAAACTTTAACTAGAGCAAGTTTTTTATAAATTCTGGCCCTTATATGAACTTACCAACTTTTTATTTATAAATGCATAAATTTTCTTTCTTTATGGCTTTAAATAGGTAATTATGTAAAATTATAACCGTATTTATTTAGTATATCCGTGTATATCCGTTTTAAAAGTTTAATCGACTTGCATAAAAAAGTAATTTGTAAAGGGTTATAAAAAACTACCTTAAATTAAACTTCTAAAAGTTGTAAATATGAATTTAAACTTAATTATAATTATATTAAACATATTGCTTTTAAAATTCCAGGGTCTTGAAATTGAGGTGCCCTAGGGCCTCTAACTATTTTTTTATACACTCAAGCAGAATATACCCAGGTAGCAAGGGATGTTATATTACAAGAAATTAACATCACTTTTGGGTGAATTTTTAAACTTATTATTTAAACGTTATGATTTACATCACATAATATTGAAAAATAACATGTATTAAAATCACATACAACGTAACACGTCAGACGTGACAACCATGTTATTTAAAAACAAATATTTAGCAACGCAGTGAATATATCGCATGTCACATATTAACGTGGCTTTCACGTGAATGTCATGTTATTTTGCTTCTCACCGACGTTCGAAGCAAAAAAATTGATATAAGATGATGTTGATAGAGTAAATTATTATAAGGAAATTGTATGCACATTATACGATTTCCAATGGATAAGGGGCTCTGCCGGGCTTCTCAAGACCACGGACACGGATTAAAGGAATATATTCTCCGCTTAATCTGCAATTTCGTATTTAGAATCTATCTGTTTCAATCTGTGATTGTTTCAATTATTGATTGATTTTAAATCCGATTTTTTTTATAGGGTTATAGCGTTTTTAATGGTTTTATTTAGAAAAAGCTAATATCCTAGGATATTATTTAAATATTAAAGTACCATGGTACTGCAGTAACGGCATCCATAAGATATTAGATATCAGCGCAGGAATGTGGATTTATGATGTCACAAACATGTTATTTTTGGGATGTCATTGTGTGATGTTATTAGGGGCGGACTTAGGACATCCCCACCATGCTACATTCTTGTTAAATAAGACTACAATCTTAACATCACATGTCACATATCAACGTGATTTTCACGTGAATGTCATGTTATTTTGCTACCTGGGTACCTAAGTGGTCGTCCATAAAATACGTCACACAAAATGACCAAAATTCATACACTTCATACCCCGTTTCTCTCGTTATTAAAGGCTGTAGACATTTTATATTTTGGCTACCCCCTAACACCCCCCTATTGGGGGAAGTAACCAAAATATATGAAATCTCTACACCTTTAATAACGCGAGAAACGGGGTATGAAGTGTATGAATTTTGGTCAATTTGCGTGACGTATTTTATGGACAACCCCAAAAAGGAATTAAATAACTTTAAATAGTAACTAAATATATAAGAGAGAATTAGCTCAGCGGTCTGAGGCATCGATATAGCGACACTGAGCTAATGATCGTTAATAATTGAAATTTGGCGAAGGCGTACTCCCTAGATATATTGGTTCGAAAGTCAATTAAAGCCGGTGGTTCCCTCTACTACTAGCCCACACAAGTCCTGGACTTAGGGGATGCTTAATTAAGTAGAATAGTACGAGGTTAAAAAACAAAAAAATAAAAAAAAAATAAACATATATTTTATTATATTTTTAGGGCATTGAAAACGAATGAAGTGCTATCTAGTTATAATTTTAGTTTTTCGGCCCAGTCTAGTGTACAAAAAACGGTTTATAATTGTTGTTAAAAAAAAAACAATTTATTGTCTTTCAAATGCATTCGCTTAAAAGCACAAGTGTAACAAATTAGATCAGAGTGCGGCAGTAGAATTTAACACAGCGCAGCAGGACGTTTTACAGTTTTAGGCAATTAAAACTGAAACCAGTTCTTAAAAATTTACAAAACTCCAATTCTGGTGTTTTTTCTTGAATTTGGCCCAATCAGTACCAGAAACTGTCGAACACATTCAAGTTCAAGATCAAGTTTGTTGTGCTCAAAATGTCTTAAAGTTTAAACTCTCCTTAGTTTAAAAATTTCATGCATATGTACCAAATAAAATAAATATACAGGGTGTTCCAGAGTCACATGTAGATATTTTAAGGGGTTATTCTACATCAAAAAATGTGAAAAAAAAGTTCCTACAAAGGTTGGTCCGAAAATGAACCCTTAGGGTACATCTACGACCCTTTTAAGGGTACATCTAAAATGTAGTTTTTAGCTACGTTCCCTTAAAGAGTGTTATTCTTTAAGAGGCCATAGTACTCTTAAAACTGATTTTCGAACCTAGTATACGAACTTTTTTTACAGTTTTTGATGTAGAATCGCCCTGCAGTATTAAAATTTTTACTGGCCCATTTTTTTGGTTCCTATTTTGGATACTCAGAACGTGAAATTTTCTCGAGAACGGTTATCCCTTCGGATTTACATAAACCTTTTTTATGTGTTTTTAATTAAAGAGTAATATTTTATTGAGAAAATGTCAAAAAATCTACATACAGTGCGTGCATTATGTCTGGAATCACCCGAATAACTTTTTAGTTACAAGTAAAATACAAAAATTCTCGGACAGGTCGATTTATATTTTTAATTCTGCAAATTTTGGTCTAAAAAAAGTTATCAAAATTGGCACCCCCTTTCACCCTCACCCCCCAACTTTTTTTTTCAAATAGCAACCTACCCCTTGTGATACATCATTGGAAAGGTAATTTAATAAGCTTTCCAACAGTGTATGATAAAGCCTAATTTGTTAAAGGGTCTTTGAAAAAACGCATGTTTTATTTAAACATTGTTTGTGTGAAATATTACGCATAATATGGTAATTGTTGCCCTATTTCCTACTTGGCACCTTCCTGAGAATCTAAATAAGGTTGTTTTAAACTTATTGTAATATCTTATACCCTGTTGAAAAATGCAATTTTTTTTCTTTTTATTGGCCAATTTTATGTTTACTATTTAATCGATTTTAATCCAGTTTTTTTACTGTCCACTGTCAAAGAGCTGAAGGACATCAATTTGAACATTTATAGTGAACTAAAGTTATACTTTTTACATGTCTTTATAATAAACTAAATTGTGCATTTTATCATTAGCCCTTTACCAAATTAGGCTTTATTATACACTGTTGGAAAGCTTATTAAATTACCTTTCCAACGAAGTGTCACAAGGGGTAGGTTGCTATTTGAAAAAAAAAAGTTGGGGGGTGAGGGTGAAAGGGGGTGCAAATTTTAGTAACTTTTATTACACCATAATTTGCAAAATTAAAAATAAAAATCGACCTATCCGAGGGTTTTTGTGTTTTACTTGTAACTAAAAAGTAAATCTGGTGATTCCAGACTTAATGCACGCACTGTATAAAAACGTTTGGGACAAAAAAGTGTCATCGCCCCCCCATTTTGCACGTCCCTGGATAAAATTACCAACTTAAAAATATATAAAATGGTAGCCCTTATCAATGTTAAGGCATATGCAAAAATTCGGTACTGTGTGTGTAAAAGTTTATAGGGTTCCAGAGATATTAAATAAAAACTATTTTTTAAATATACCCTTAAAAGGGTCGTAGCTCCCTTAGGGTTCATTTCCGGACCAACCTTTATATGAGCTTTTTTAAATATTTTTTAATGTAGAAAACTCCTTAAAATATCTACATGTGACTCTGGAACACCCTGTATAAACAGAACAGTTAGAATACTACTTACATACCTTATTTTCCTTTTAAAAAGGCATATCGGATAGTATATATTATAGAATCAGCAATGAGTCATTGCCAATGACTGAAACCGTTTTTAATACCTTTCATAAAAATAAAAGCAAAAGAACAACATAAATAAAAATATTCTTTAATATCAGAATGTCTATAATTCCGCACCCATACAAACTGATTCTGAAATAAATCCGGGTAGTAAAATCTGATGAAAGTAATCAGTTGTAGTAAGCTATGTATTGTAATAGGCCACTATGTCACACGCTTGATAGAATCTTGATGCTAATGTTAAAGAATTGTATCCTGTTGCTATAGAAACATTGTAAATACTTAGACTAAATTAAATGTAAAAAGTTTCTTCAGATAAACCCAAAGCTTTAGGTTTTCTGTATCAAAATTTGTATACTGTTAAAAAATCTAGTCGACGCGACGAGATGATACGATCGGTAGAAAATTCTAAATTAAATTATAATTAAAATATAATAATTTACTCAACACTGCATGGGGAACTAATGCCAATACATTACGTATATCATCAATTGCATTAGTATATTCAGCGGCTGAGTATTGTTCTCCAGTATGGATAAACAGCCCAGGTAGCAAAATAACATGACATTCACGTAAAAGCCACGTTAATATGTGACATGTGATGTTAAGATTGTAGTCTCATTTAACAAGAATGTAGCATGGTGGGGATGTCCTAAGTCCGCCCCTAATAACATCACACAATGACATCCCGAAAATAACGTGTTTGTGACATCATAAATCCACATTCCTGTTATATCTAATATCTTATGGATGCCGTTACTGGTACTTTAATATTTAAATAATATCCTAGGATATTAGCTTTTTCCGAGGCTTTTTCTAAATAAAACCATTAAAAACGCTATAAGCCTATAAAAAAAAATCGGATTTAAAATCAATCAGTAATTGAAACAATCACAGATTGAAACAGATAAATTCTAAATACGAAATTGCAGATTAAACGGAGAATATATTCCTTTAATCCGTGTCCGTGGTCTTGAGAAGCAGAGCCCCCTATCCATTGGAAATCGTATAATGTGTATACAATTTCCTTATAATAATTTACTCTATCAACATAATCTTATATCGATTTTTTTGCTTCGAACGTCGGTGAGAAGCAAAATAACATGACATTCACGTGAAAGCCACGTTAATATGTGACATGCGATATATTCACAGCGTTGCTAAATATTTGTTATTAAATAACATGGTTGTCACGTCACACGTGTTACGTTACAAATGTGATGTTAAATACATGTTATTTTTCAATATTATGTGATATTATGATTTAGTTTAAAAATACACCCAAAAGTGATGTTAATTTCTTGTAATATAACATCCCTTGCTACCTGGGAGTAAACACACGCATCTAATCAAACTATGAGGGTAGTCAGCGGAACTATAAAATCAACTCCCTTAGAATGGCTACCAGTTCTAAGTAACATTGCCCCACCTAAAGCGAGAAGACTGGCGGCCCTTAAAAATCAATTTGATGAGTGCGTTTCAAATGAACAACTTCTAATAAATGAAAACATAGTTTCCTTATCTAGTAATACACTAAGGCTAATATCGAGAAATCCACCAACAAGATTAGCAAACCAATCCAATGACTTTAATATAGAGGAGTTTTGGAAGTCATCGTTTCGCGACAAACAGGTTAATAATTCGTTTGTTATCCCTGATCCAACATTAAAAGTTCCTGGTTTTGATCTTTCAAGAAGAGAGTGGTGTAATTTAAACCGTATTCGTACAGATCATGGTGGATGCAATAAAAGCAAATTTACTTGGGGTCTTTTAGAAAATCCTAGTTGTAACCGTTGCGATGGGGAGGAACAATCTATTCATCACATTTATCTGGAATGCGCGCTGACGCGTTTTGATGGTACATTGGAGGACATACATAATTTAACACCAGCAGCCCTTCAGTGGCTGCAAAATCCAGATTGAAAACTATAATTTTAAATTTATTATTATTTTTTTTTATTATTACACTACCCGACAATTTGAAACTTTTGAAATATACTATTTATGATATATATTGGGTCTAGAAGTGTTTTTTCCCCTGATTTTATATCCGTTTTCAGAATTTTTCTATCACGTCACAGTTTTGATATACAGGGCGTTTTATAATAAAAAAAGGCATTTTTTTAAATGTCGGGGGATTTTACATTTATAAATATTTTTTTTTCAAATTTGGTACACTTGTTAAAAATTTGTGTGCTTTTCGAATATTTTAAAATTTTTTTAAATATCGATTGTCATTTGTTTTTTATAATAAAAAGAAAAAGTTTTTTCGTTGTCAAAATTTCAAAAGATGGAATTTTTCGATGTAACTATGAAAAAAACACTGTGTATTTATCTGGCTTCATTTCAATTTCAATTTTTTTTTGAAGGACCTTCTGGAACCGGCGCAATATTAATTTTAAGTCCGTTATGTCAGCTATTTTAACAGCAATTTGCATAGTTCACGAACAATAAGTAGGCTTTGGACCAGAATTTGACATTTTAAGTCAATGTTCTATTTACTTCTTAAGATACAGTTTATTTATGTTTAAAAAGTTAACCTTATTTATTTTTATCATTTATTTGTTTATTTTATTACATCGGCACTTAGTGCTGCTAAGAGTGCCGATGTATTGAAATCTTTGACCACGTTTTTTTCACATTAGTCGACGTTTTAGACCATTCTGAGTCAAAAGCAGTAAAAACATTTTTTGCATCCGTCTGTCTGTCTGTCTATCTGTCTGGGTGTAAACTCTCTAACTCCATTTCTACATGAGATATCGACTTGCGGTTTTTTGTATATTTTTTCTTATCGCTGATTAGATTTTGGGGGTAAACGATTGGGGGTAAGGGGGTAAAAATAAGGTAAAACTCCTATTTTTAGCGTTTTTTGTTTATAATTAAAGCAATTATTATTGTATTTGGTTAATTTAGCACTTATATAAAAGATAATTTTAAATTGGTCAAAAAATGTTATAAACAACGTTTTCCTAAAACGCATTGTTTTCGAGATATTGGCGTTTAAAGCAGTAAAAAGTTTTTTTAGCATATTTCACATATTTATAACCCCATTTCAAAAAATTATATTTTAAATAAAAGCTCTTTTTAAGCCCTATAAAAAATGTTATATGTTTTTTTTAGTGTACAATAGTGCCGATGTTTTGACAGGGTGCTTGCAACGTTTCATCTAGTTAATTGATTGAATAATTTAACTTGACTTAAAACGTCAAATTTTTGTAGAAAGCCTACTTATTGTTCTTAAAGTATGCAAAACGCTGTTAAAATATCTGACATAATTGACTTAAAATTGATATTGTGCCACTTCCAGAAGGTCCTTTGAAAAAAATTGAAACCAAATTGAAGCCATATAAATACAGAGTGTTTTTTTGTTAGTTACATCGAAAAATTCCATCTTTTGAAAGTTTGGCAACGAAAAAACTTTTTCTTTTTATTATAAAAAACAAATGACAATCGATATTTAAAATTTTTTTAAAATATTCGAAAAGCACACAAATTTTTAACATGTGTACCAAATTTGAAAAAAATATATTCATAAATGTGAAATCTCCCGACGTTCAAAAAAATGCCTATTTTTATTATAAAACACCCTGTATATCAAAATTGTGACGTGATGGAAGAATTCTAAAAACGGATTCGAAATCAGGAGAAAAAATACTTCTAGACCCTATATATAAATCATGTCGGGTAGTGTTATTTGTTGCATTGTATTAATTTTTCCATACGAAATAAATAAATAAATAAATTCTCTACATACTACAAAAACCTGGACAGTCACAAATGTTATTAATACTTGCTTTTTTTCTGCAAAATGAATGAGAAAGTGAATCAGCTGATTAATTTTCAAACTATAGTTATAATATATTATTTTATTTATAACTCTAGTTATAATATATTATTTTTTTGATGTTTATCAACAACTATGATTGTACACTAGATTATGACTAGATTATCAACTAGACATTGTCAGTAGTAATAATAATAATAATAATAATAATAATAATAAACTTTATTCATAAATTAAAATGAAATATTCACAGGAAATACACATTTTGAATATGAACATTTGTCATAAAGAAAAAAGTATAGAAATATAAAGTACCTACACAAGTAAAGAGCAAACACAAGTAAAATACAAGTAGAATACAAGTAAAATAAATAATTTAAAAAAAAATAAACAGAATAATTTAAATTACATTAAAATAGTGAAAATACTCTAAAAATAGTAGTTTATCCCGTGTAATCGCTTAGCTGATACGGTTCTAATTCAACCAAAAGCTGAAAAACTTTTCTTTTAAAGGTGGTAAAGTTTTGAGTTGACTTAATATTATCAGGAAGTTTATTGAACATAGATATTGCAGAATAAAAGCTTCCTTTTTCAAAAATAGTTAATCTATGTCTAGGGATAATATAGTTGAAGTTTCTGCTACTTATTGTTGTCATGCTATTAAAAAGCTGATGGTTTTTAAATATAAAAATTAATATTTCATAAAGATAAACACCAGTGAGCGTTAAAATTTTATTATTTTTAAAAAGTCCTCTGCACGAGTCAGAATATTTTAGACCTAACATTATTCTAAGTGTGCGTTTCTGAATTCTAAACAACTCGTCGACACCAGTACTTCTTCCCCAGAAGATTATTCCAAATTTTAAAATTGAACCAAAGTTCGAGTGATACACCACTTTTAGTGTGTCGAACACCACTTTTAGTGTGTCGAACACCACTTTTAGTGGTTTAGTAGTAGTTAATATGATAAGTGCATGTTGAATTATCGATAATTTTTTTAATCGAAATAATTCACCACTTATAAGGAGGATAATTTTTAATGTTAAACAAAATTATAAAAATATTATTTAAATATTTCATCAATCTATTTTTTAATCATGGACTGCTGGACCTCTTCAGTACCAAGAGTAGTATGAGTAGTTGTCTACATCTATCAATAGATGGCGCACAAGCAAACATCAATCTCATGACATTATTGATTTAGTGAATAAAGTCAAATAATATTTTCTTAATCAGCGTGCAGATTTGACTCTTGGTATTGAAGAGGGGCTAGCAGCCCGAAACTGTAGTCTACCAATATCACTCTGTACGATGATTAGAAAATTGATTGACGGAATATTTAATTTACCACTTATTGTAGGGGTCAAGCCAGGATCAGTTGTTGCTTTGTTTAGTTGTTATTCTTAAATTTAGGTGGCTGATCGGTTAAATTTTGAAAGTTCGAACCAGACGCCCAAATCAACCAAACAAATATGAAAACACAAAAAAAACACTAAACAAAGCAAGTGACTATTAATAAGTCTTATTACCATTTATTTTGAAAGTGATTGTCATCTATCTTAGAAATTATGCAATTTTATTGTTTTTCATCCAAAGATTTTATTATTTTGACAAAATTTTAAACAAATTTTAGTGTAAACCTAAGTACTTTTCGCACACAACTAGATTTTTCTGTTTACATCGGCACTTAGTGCTACTAAGAGTGCCGATGTATTGAAATCTTCGCCGAAAAGTCAAAATCTTTGACCACGTTTTTTTTCACATTTCTCGACGTTTTAGACCATTCTGAGTCGAAATCAGTAAAAAAAAATTTTTGCGTCCTTCTGTCTGGGTGTAAACTTTCTTTCTCCATTTCTACATGAGATATCGACTTGCGGTTTTTTGCATATTGTTTCTTATCGTATTCCGAAGAGCTGATTAGATTTTGGGGGTAAACGATTGGGGGTAAGAGGGTAAAAATAGGGTAAAACTCCTATTTTTAGCGTTTTTTGTTTATAATTAAGGCAATTATTATTGTATTTGGTTAATTTAGCACTTATGTAAAGGATAATTTTAAATTGCTCAAAAAATGTTATAAACACGTTTTCCTAAAACGCATTGTTTCCGAGATATTGGCGTTTAAAGCAGTAAAAGGTTTTTTTAGCATATCTCACATATTTATAACCCGATTTCAAAAAATTATATTTTAAATAAAAGCTCTTTTTAAGCCCTATAAAAAATGTTATATACAGTTTTTTGCTAGAATATAATGTTTTAAAGATACAGAATTTAAAATCAAACAAAACACCTAATTTAAAATTTGCAAACTAGATGGTTCTAGTGTACAATAGTGCCGATGTTTTGACAGGGTGCTTGCAACGTTTCATCTAGTTCTTTATTACTTTCACTGCTGTAATAAAAGCTAAACTCGAATACTCCAGATAATTGGCTTGAAAATTGCTCCATGACATTTTTTTATGAAATAATAATATATTATTATAGCTTTTGGATTTAAAACGTACATAAAGCTAAAAAAACAAAAATGAAGTTTACGGTTTTTTGTTCAGCATTTTTCTAGAAATCTGGTAGGTCTAGATAAAACTCAAATGGTCAGCAAATTTTTAAGTGTAGAGCAGTGTTATTGGTCTCAATGGCCAACTTTTTCCACTATTAGAATTCAGATTTTTCTTCGTGCCCGTTCTCGTAGACTGATATTTCCTGCAGTAAAATGTCGACTTTCGCCGGGTGCTGACTGCTGTATACTACCAGTACTAAAAACATTAGCCAAAATATACGTAATGATTGGTTTCATCCCTGCTGATCGGTTTCACCCCGGTTGACGGTACTTCAAATGATTATTTCAAATATGTTGATCAGAAGACCTTATTGTCTGATATATCGCACCCGTTACAGAACAGGAAACGTTTAAGTATTACGTAACGCAAATTGTAGCAAAATTCATACACTTCATACCCCGGTTCCCGCGTTATTAAAGGCTGCAGATATATTATATTTTGGCTGCCCCTCCACCCTAATTTTTATTTAAAAATGTATAACCAGCATTTTTTCAAGACATTATCTATCATTATTTTGATCGATAACACTAGGCAACACGGTTTCTTGCCCCGGTTGGAGTCATATGTTTTTTAACTAATTTTGGGTCGCTGAAACCGAATCTGGCCTCAGAATGTTTCTATTACCTAAGTTTTCTGAGAAAAATAAGTTAAAAATGTTAAAAAATCATTATTTTATCCCTCTTTTGTTCTAAAATCATGGGAGACAAAAATATTCCAAGGACAAATTAGGATTCGGCGACTCAATATTAGTTAAAAAATACCCAACTTAAAACATAGAAAAAAAAATATTAAAAAAAAAATGGATAATGTGACAAAACTAAGTAGGGGTGGACGATAAGAAGAAGGGTGCATAAGAGGACAAGCTTATCGCCACGTACTCATGCTAAAAATTGTCAAAAATCATTACTAGGGGGTCAAAAATGAACTAAAAAAATGTTACGTATTATGGTTCTTATGTAATAAAGTAACATTTTGATGATGTAGAACCATTAAAAAAACAAACAAAAGGTCAAATTTGGATTCTGCGCCTTTAAATTAATAAGAAAAATAAATTTTTTGGGCTCGGGAAAAAAATTTACACTGTGTACTTTAATTTTATATCTTTTTCATTTATTTACTTTTTAGGAACAAACTAAACAAAATAAAAAAATATTTGTAGGTATAAATATTTTTGTAGAGAATTTTATAATCTACAAATTAAGTTCTATAAAGTTTTTAAAAAAATTTGATAGTTTTGCCACAAATGAGCAATTAAGTAAACTCTGCACTTTCATTTTAACCTTTTTATTTTTTTTCGCGTACTTACTCTGACAGTAGGTTCTTGACATATAGATTTTTGAATTCCTCATATTTTTTTTTAATATACACTAAAATTTTCAAAATTCTACTCTTTTTTTTACAGATTTTGAAAAAAAAGTCATTATTACCTGAACTTATATCTCAAAAATTTTAGGTGCTGGAATTTTTTTAAGGTCATTCGGATTCTACGCCTTCGAATTAGTAAGAAAAATTTACTTTCCGATCGGGGCGATTTGTTGCCTAGTGTAAGTGACATATATACCAAATAGTTGTTAGTGACAAAAAGTCCAAATTTACAAAATAACAAATGTCAATACCCGCTTTTTGTGTTATTAATAGTAAATCTACAAAAAAAATGAAGAGGAGGTACAACTATTGCGTAATTTACAAAATGAAAATTTAAACGAAATTTTTAAAATAATTTTTAAGTTTGGATAAGTCTCGGGCATAAAGTACTTAATAAATTTATTTCATATTTATGCTAAACATAGTTTATCTATCCATAATTATCAAGACATAGTTTCTACGTCTTAGTTTTAAGTCGAATTAATGTCAAAAATGAGGGCTTCCCGGACCATAGTGCCTTGCAATGGTGACTCACTCCCAATGATTTTGACATCAGACTAATCCTTCATATTATAAAATTAAATGATATTCTTAAAAATGTATTAAATATAGAACATTATTTTTTAAAAGATTTTTGTTAGATCTATTAGACTTTCAACTTTCAATTTCGTTTTCTTAAGATTGTTCGTTTTGCTATTTAAATCAATTCTTTTCCTTCCTACATAGATTATTTTAAGTTTTAGTTATTTATGTATTCAGCAAGGCACATTTATCTTATTATTATAATTCTCTTTAATTGAATCAAACTATAGATAATCGTTACATTTGTTATTCTAGTATTGTATTATTATAACACAGTATACCATCGTTTTCATAATAAACGCTTACACCTAAAAATGTTACAGATTATATTGAACTTTATCAAGGTCTCTTTGACATTTATTTGTTAAATATTATTATGACATTACTTGTCAAAATAATTCACATTAGTTATGCCGCAGCTTACAAATTATCAAAAATGAATTATAACAGCAAGAATAAATGACGGGATAAGTGTACGTGAAATAGCCACTGAATTAAATGTTGCAAACAGCACTATAATGCGAGCAAAGAAAAAACTTGAGGAAACTGGACAGATTAGCAGAAAGCGGGGTTCTGGTCGAAGTAGAATGAGTAGTGCAGAAGAAGATATGCAATTAATGAATTATCTGCGGTAAAACCTTTTCCATACCGGAGTCAGAGCGAGGGAAGAAACTAACTTTCCTGGGTCATAATGCTGAAGAATTACGACAGGCCATCATTGAGGCTTGGCACGCAAAAATTACACCAAATTACACAAACCAACTGTTAGAATTACAAAGAAGATTTTTTTATTTTTGATATCTTAAAATAAGTCACTCTTGATGATGTTTTTTTTCTTTATATTTTTGAAGACACTATTTTGAAGAAAAAACATTATCCCATGAACCGTAAGAGTTGTACAAAAAGCGCTTAGTGTTTTGGGAGTTTAAAATCAAGCAGGGCAAGTTATAAAGAGTGACTTTTTTTGAGATCAAATCAAAAATAAAAAATAAATTCCTCTTTGTAACTCTATCTGGAGACATACTGTATAAATATCATTTATAATAAAATTTGTTAACCTTTTTGCTTATAAGCATATATGCTTAAAGACAGTTATAGGACTTGCACTATATAATATAGACTGTACTTTATTTATTTTATTTATTTATTTATTTACGGCAGAGCCAATTTAAGTTTACGATATGTAGTTACATTTCCTTAAATATACTAGTTACTATATAATATATATCACAGTCTATCTAGTCCACTTTTTACCTGTATTTTAAATCTATTTAGGGACACAGAAAAGTCCAAATCCATTTTATTTGCTAACAAACACAATCTATTGATTGGCGAATTTAATATATAATTTGTTCTACAAAACTCAGTGTAAAATATATATTTAGTTCTAGAACTCCGCTGAGGAGTAAAAAAAAAATTTAAAAGTGATAAAGCCTTTGAACAATCATATATACCATTCACCAACCTGTATAAAAAAATTAAATCTAAATACCTGCGTCTATTCTCAAGTGAACTTATTTCAAAATAAATTCTAGTAGAAAAGACATCAGGAAGCTGCAAACCAGCCTTATAATTTAAAAATTTTAAAAATCGATTTTGAACACATTCAATTTTATATTTCTGCTCATTATAGAATGGAGACCATACAATTGACGAAAATTCTAAATTTGATCTTACAATAGAAAAGTAAAGTTGTTTTATACATTTTATATTCCTAAAATCTTTCAAATTTCTTTTTAAAAATCCCAAAAGCTTCAAAGATTTATTAACTTGAAAATCAATATGTCTTTGAAAACTTAATAAATTATCATATGTTATTCCCAAATCTCTTATAAACGTGACATTTTCAAGATTAACGCCATTGATATTATAAGTATACTGTATTGCATTGTGACTTCTAGAAAATTGCATTACTTTACATTTTTCAATATTCAAGCACATTCCATTCAAAACACACCACTCATACAGTTTATTTAACCCTTCTTGTAGCCTTATACAATCAAAAATATTTCTAATAATTAAATAAAGTTTAAGGTCATCTGCAAATAACAGAAAAAATAACTAGCCTATAAATCTAAAAATATCATTTATAAAAAGGTTAAATAAAGTTGTAGAAAGGTGTCCACCCTAGGGTACACCAGATGGCACCTCGAACACATAAGACAATATATTATAAATTTTAACAACCTGCAGTCTATTCTTCAGAAAGTCATAAAGCCATTCATACATTTTTCCACCTAAACCAAAGGAAGACATTTTGTCTAACAAAACATTATGTGGAACAATGTCAAAGGACTTATAAAAATCAGTATAAACAGTATGAACTTGCAAACCTTTTTCAAAAGCATCTAAAACATCATGTTCGAAACAAAGGAGATTGGTTGTTGCAGATCTTCCCTGGCGAAAACCGTGCTGCTGATCAATCAGAACACTTTTGAAGTAATAAATAAAATATTTGCTTACCAGTTTTTCAAAAACTTTGGGTATTTGTGAAATTTTGGAAACTGGTCTATAATTTTTTATATTACTTCTATCACCAGTTTTGTACACTGGAGTTACGTAAGACTTTTTCCAGTTTTCTGGAAATTTTCCTTCAGAAAGAGATTGATTAAAAAGCAAAAAGAGAGGTTCAGTCAGGGAAAATCTGCAATTTTTCAATAAAATTGCTGGAATGCCATCAGGCCCACAACTGGACTTACATTCAAGTTTATCAAGACCTACTAAAATTTCAGCTTTTGATAAACTGCAGGTTGAAAAATTTACATTCGACATATAAGGCATGTCATATGATTGAGTTTTATTTTTTGAATAAATGGAAGAAAAATTATCAGCAAAGAAATTTGCAATAACTTGAGGATCACTAGTAGAGTTTCCATTAAAAGACATAGTCGTCGGAAGTCCATTTGTGCCCTTACTTTAACCTTACTTAATTATTACGGAAAATGTCAGTGTCAATCTTAGTAAAGTACATATACCACAAGTAAAAATTTAAAATGTTGGGGAACCCAGGGTTCTGTGATGTGAGCGTTTTCTATGAAAATGATGGTACAATTCCCGCACATGGAAGTCATTGCATTTAATTTGCAATTTAAATATAATTGTTATATAATATGTTACGGTAAATCATTGTCAAGGTGATAATAAAGTACACGACTTTCATTAAGTTTTTAATTTAAATATTACACAGGACCACAAAAAAAAATATTTTTCTGAGTCTTGGATTCCAATATGATATTCCTGTGTATTTTTTCCCGCTGAAACTGAATCCGCAATCCGTTTAAACCCTACACGTCAGGATTGGACATAACCTCAAAAAAACACCCGAAAAACTACTAAAATTATCCATACCACTGTCACCCTCCTGTCCCCAAATTACTAATTCTATAACCCCAGTACCCTATAATCCCCTAACCTCATAACATAACATAGCCGCATAACCTCAAAACCCCGTAACCTAATTAAGTATCATAGAAAAATCTAGTTTGGCAAAACAGAACAAATACTTCAGTTTTTTTTTGTGGAACATAGTCATAGGTAAGTAACTCTATAACCCCAAAATCCCCTAACACCATAACCTCAAAATCCCTTCACTTCGTAATCCCATATACTATATCCCCTTAATCCCGTTATCCTATTCTGTGGAGGAGTCCGGTTAAAAAAAATAATGAAGTAGACCTTGATTCATGACTTCACTCACAAAACTTATGATTTCGAGAACCGGACTTTTCCACAGAATAGAATGATGGGGTTAAGAGGTTATAATATATGGGGTTACGGAGTGAAGGGGTTAGGAGGTGTCATAGGTTTTTTGGGTTATACAGTTACTTATTCATAACTATGTTCTATAAGAAAACTTCACGTAATGGTTCTGTTTTCCCAAACCAGATTTTTCTACTTAATGAAGTTACGGGGTTTTGAGGTAATGGAGTAATGGTATTCTGAAGTTAGGGGATTATGGGGTTACGAAATTACGATTTTGGAGGAAGGGGGTGAAAGTGGTATGGAGTAGATGATTTTAGCGGTTTCAGTAGTTTTTCGAGTGTTTTTTGAGGTTATGTCAAAAGCCTGACGTGAAAGAGTTAAACAGGTTACGGATTTGGTTTCAGTGGGAAAAAATACATAGGAATATCATATTGGAATCCAAGACTCACAATTTTTTTTTGTGGGCCTATGTTATTACTCAAAGAAAAAAATCGTTGTTATTAATTTTTTTTTCGTAGTCTTGAGCTCAAGATACGTTGCTCATGAGCACGTAAATTTCTGAATACCAGATTAGGTATGCAAATTTCTACAAATTAAAAAAAAAATATGCAACAAACTCTGCCGTGCTAAGCTGAAAGGTCCTATCTACATAGGTTTAACATAATAATAAAATAATAATAATAAACGTTTATTGTATAAAAGATTACAAATCTTGTTACAAGAAGTTTGAATATATAAAAAAAAATACAAGAGAAGAGAAAAAAAAATACACTAAATACTAAACCCTAACTATTTAAGTAATTTGATGGATATTCATAGATAATTTAATAAAAAGAAAAAGCAGAAACTTTAATACAAAAAAAAAGTTAATTATAAGAAGAAACGATAATACCAATATTTAAAGGTTAAAGACAAAAAGCATTATTCGTTAGTTATAAAGGAACGGAGCTTTAATAAGTTTCCGATAAAACATAGGTTTAACATACACAGATAGGACCTTTCAGCTTAGCACGGCAGAACTATGCTAGTTATTAATAACACAGGCCCACAAAAAAAATCTGAGTCCTGGATTCCAATATGATATTCCTAAGTATTTTTTCCCGCTGAAACTGAATCCGCAACCCGTTTAACACCTACACGTCAGCATTTTGAAATCCTCAATAAAAAACGAAAAACTACTGAAACACCTAAAACCATCTATGCCATACCACTGTCACGCCCCTGTCCCCAAATTGCTAAATCTAAAACCCCAGAAACCCATAATCCCCTAACCTCATAATACCATAGCCGCATAACCTTCTAACCCCGTAACCTCATTAAGTAGAAAAATCTAGTTTGGGAAAACAGAAAAAATTCTTCAGTTTTTTTGTGGAGCATAGTCATAGGTAAGTAACTCTATAACCCCAAAATCCCCTAACACCATAACCTCAAAATCCCTTCACTTCGTAACGTATACTATATCCCCTTAATCCTGTTATCCTATTCTGTGGAGAAGTCCAGTTAAAAAAAATAATGAAGTAGACCTTGATTCATGACTTCACCCACAAAACTCTTATGATTTTGAGAACCGGACTTCTCCACAGAATAGGATGATGGGGTTAAGAGGTTATAATATATGGGGTTACGGAGTGAAGGGGTTAGGAGGTGTGATGGGATTTTAGGGTTATACAGTTACTTATTTATAACTATATTCTACAAGAAAATTTCACGTAATTGTTCTGTTTTCCCGAGCCAGATTTTCCTACTTAATGAGGTTACGGGGTTTTGAGGTTATGGAGTAATGTTATTCCGAGGTGAGGAGATTATCGGGTTACGAAATTACGAATTTGGAGGAAGGGTTGAAAGTGGTTTCAGTAGTTTTTCGGGTGTTTTTTGAGATTATGTCAAAATCCTGACGTGTAGGGATTAAACGGGTTACGGATTCGGTTTCAGCGGGAAAAAATACATAGGTATATCATATTGGAATCCAAGACTCACAAAAAAAAAATTGTGGGCTTGTGTAATTTGAGCCATTTCGCCTCAATGATTTTTTATATTAATAAAAACCTAAAACAGAAAATAAAATTAAAATGTTCGTATCAGGCGCACCTATTTCTAGATGCTCTGGTAAGGTATTGCGTTTAAAATAATACTCACTGCTATATCTTCTTTACCTAAAAAAATATTAGTCAGTACCTTACCAAAGTTTAAAATTTTTGCCTAAATAAAGAATTTTTATAAAAATTCTTGATAAATCGTTAAAATGATAAAATATTAACGAAAAACTAAACAAAAGTTTCTGGATCCAATCTGATTCCGTTTTTAAAGAAAATTATTAGTTTTTGAAAGAATTTGTGCAATATTTGGTTTTATCAATCAAAATATGACAAATGCCAAAATATTTCGGGGTAATTCAAACAAAGACACCCGTAACAATAAAATAAATTAATTCGGAAAAGACGGTTTTGTTGAAAACGTGTATCTCTGGAGAAATTAATTTGGAAAAAAACTTTTTTATTGAAAGAGAAGGTGATGATATCCGCACCGGTTCAGGCAGGGCTGAGGGCTTGGGTCACGGATTTGGCTGATTATTTTTTTATGTGTAATAAGAACATTTTAATTTTATTTTATGTTTTAGATTTTTATTAATATAAATAATCATTGAGGCGAAATGGTTTAAATTAATAATAATATAATTATATACGCCTCAAATAAATTATAGGTTTTATTTAAACTATGCTAGATTCGAAGCCCGCAACTACTGGATACACAGTTCCTAGGTGCTTTAATATTTATATCTGTGTAATAAAGTAAAAATGTATACAACATTTTATTCTTATAGTTTTTTTTTTTTATTTCAGATACTTCGGAGTTTTCGATGGTTTTTAGGAGTTCAAATATTCTACCTTATTTTAGTCATAGATGCTCAAGAAAAAACATATGATGATAACGACTGGATCCCAATAACACCTTCAGTAAAAGAAAAGAAAGCTGTGGAAGAAAAGAAAGCTCAGGCTCGCGTACTAAACATAGACGCGCCCGCTCAAAATTATTTTCCGGAGGAGTACAGAAAAAAAACAACTGGTCAACAATATTTAAGAGAAACCCAATTTGTAAAAAGTCCTCAAAATGTAAAGATTCAAAAGTCAAAGCCAGAATATCCTTATAGGTTTGAACCTGTGTTAAGTTATCAAGGAAAGGTTATTCAAAATCAACAAAAACCTCGTCAGCAATATATTATAAATCAAAATGCTCAAGCTCAAACTATTCAACAACCACCACCTCCTCCCCCTGCTTCTTCAGTAAGGCAACCTCAATACATTCAACAAACTCAAAATCCTACTTTCCAACAATACATTTTACCACCCCAACCTCAGTTCATTCAACAACAAGCAATACCTCAACAACAAAGAATTCCACAAAATTTACAAGACAATAGATATTCCAATATACCAGTTGCTGATGCAAATTACGTCCAGCAGTTCTTGTCTTCCGCGAATAGCAGCTATTATCCAGATGTTAATCCATCAGCTATAAACACAGAACTTCTTAGTGCTTTACAAAATATTAAACCTTTGAAAGCAGCTCCAGATGCATTGCCAAATTTGCAGCAACCCTCAACATCTAACTCGCCAAAACCAACTGAAAAAGAGAAAGAATCAGTTCAGTTGCTTTATGTTCCTTTAGAAAACTTAAAAGCTAATCAGCCAGTGGGTGAAGGTTCTCAGGCAGTTTATAATACAGCAAATTTTCCCAAAGCTGAAAAACTAGTTTCGAATTTCCCTCAAACAGTCAGCCAAGGTTCTCAGACGATTTATAGTACAGGCGATTTTCCTAGGGCTGAGCGATTAGTTTCAAATTATCCTCAACCAATAAGTCAAGGTTCTCAAACAATATATAATACGGGTGATTTTCCTAGGGCTGAGAAGCTTGTTTCAACTTTTCCTCAACCCGTGTATACTCAAAAGCAACAACATCGATTAGTAGGAATTGAACAAGACTTCGTTCAACAAGCTCTACAAGCTCAAAGATTACAGGAACAAATTCGTAATGGACAACAATTTTATTACCAACCGACTTCCACTCAAAGACCTAAAAAACGCAAGCCTCATCAGCCACCACTAGCAGTTTACATGGGAGGTGAAAATAATGTTGAAGTTGATGACGTTTTAGACTTGCTTAAAAATGCCAAAACCATTTCTGTACAAGATACTGTCACACCAAACTCACCTAAAGTTTTTATTGGGCCTTCGTCTCTACAACCACCAACTGGTTATACAAAATTCCCTCTACCATACTTAAATAACCTCGACGGAAATCGTGTGGAGCGTAAAATTGAACAACTGCCTTTCTTTGTAGCTCCACTGAGTTACAAAACTCCAAATGGATATTCTAAGATTCCTCTCCCATCTCCTCATGTAGGTTCAGTTGTAGTGTCAACTAAGGAAGACATACACGAAAAAAGTAGGCCAATCAAGCCTAATAAAGGTAATCAATTTAAACCAGTACAATATATTGAAAATCCGAATATAAACGATAACTTGAAATTTGAGGTGCCTAGTACAGGCAGGCCTCAGCAATATCAAATTCCTTCAAGACCATTACCAACTACAAGAAATCCTCAGATTAACTATTATTTAAATCAAGACGAAATCGTAAACGGTCAACAGAATATTTATGACGATGTTAAACAATATCAAGTTGCTACAAAAAGAACACCATCTTTAAACCTGTCTAGTCAGGACGATAAAAGGCAGACCTTAAGCCAAACTACACCTTCCTCAACATCTAGATCAACTGTTGATGCTAATCCAAAGACAATTGTCGAAGGAAATATTAGACAAGAGTTAACAAAAGAAGTGGTTCAAAATTACGAACCTATTTCTTCTTCTTCTCCTTCAACACCATCTTATTCTACAAACCAACAAACTTATAATGTAAATCCTTTAGAATTAGCTATTAATCAATTTGAGTTACAAGAAATAAATAGCCAACTTGTTGATAAACGACCAAGTGTTGAAAATCCGTATTACTATGAGACAACAAATCCCGGAGCTAATATTATTTCAAGTACTCCAAGGTATGAAGAGGTTTATGAATCTTCCAGAACTGAAAGGCCAAAATCGAGAAGAAATAAGCCTACACGAGGACCACCAAGAACTACTCAACAGATTTATGATAACACAAAATATACTGTTTTAGAAGATTTTAATGTTTCTCCTCTCAAACAAACCGCAAATTACGAAGCCACTCCAGAATCTGTCTCTGATAAATATAAAAATTCTAAAACTGAAATTGAAACTATTCCATCTAAGGTATATAAGCTAAGTCCACCTATTCAACCTGTTTATACTGAAAATCGTCCATCATTAAATCAACATGTTTTAAATCAAGAAATCCTAGATCAAACAATCCTAAGGACAATTGATGAAGAGTCAGTGACAGACGAACCTCCAAAAATTGAACCATTAGTTTACAATAGAGGTCAACAGTCTCAAAATGACAATGAAAATAAAAATGCTGACCAACAAACCCAAATTCTTTCGGGATATCTATCAAATCTTCAGGACCAATCTGTAAGGAGCTTACTAGTTCCAAATCTTTTAGTACCAACTACAGAACAAGAAAAGGAACCAGCAACGGTAAAGTATGATCCTGTTCCATCAACAGAAAAAGAGGAAGTTGGCTTAAAGGTTCAATCAACTGAAGAACCCACAATTGAAACAACAACTGTAAAAAGAACGCGTGGTCGTGTACGTGGTAGCAATTCTAGATTCACGACCACTTCTCAACCCAGACGTACAGTTCAAAATCAAAGAAGAAGGCCAAACTACGCCAGATCTACTACTCCCAGACCACAAACCACTTCAACAGAGTACAATAAAGTAGCAGATACTAGTTCTAGACGATCCATATCTACTGGAACCAAACAAAGGTTTAGAACTAGAGGTCGCCCTGTGCAAAATTCTATAACTGAACGTATATCTACCACTTCAACAACTGAAAATGAAGTTAAAACATTTAATCAACCACAATATGAAAGTGGTTTCCAAGCTTCAACTGGAAATGGAAATTCTCAGTCATATATGCAATATGAAGGAACAATTGATGAACAAAAAATAATTACAGTAAAACCTGAGGATGTTAGAAAAGAAAATCCTATTAAAGACTATCACCAGGTTTATAGTTTATCCCCTCAAAAAGAGAAAACTTACAGTTTTAAATATGAGAATACTGATAGTCAACCCACTGATTCTGAGTCAGATGTTATTAATAAGTCATCAGAAGATCAATATGTTAAGTATAGTTCTAATGTAGGCGGATTTTCACAAGAAGAAACTCACACTAAGAGTCCTACTAGAAAAATTAGACCAAAATCTAGATTTATTCATAAACCTTTAACTACTTCGACAACCACAACAAGCACAACTGAAAAACCGGAGAATGGAGAATTTTATGGATTTTTTAGGGAACCAAACTTTAAAGCTCCCCAACCTATAACTGTAGAGTTACCTGAAGAATCTACACAATTATACTCATCGACCTATCAAAGTTCACCTGCTTCAAAAACAGTGTATAACGAAGAATTTATCGCACAAGGATATTCGACTGAACCATCTAATTTATCTCAAGCTCCAGTCAGATTTGTAGGTCAAATCAGACCTAAATACCAATATAGCACTCCACAATATGACGATAGTAGTGTTTCCCCATCAAATCAAGAAGATAGTAACACTGAATCACCAAAAACAAAAACTAGGGCTAGAACCCGCTTATCACTTAAAAAAACACAAAACGATGATAGTGATCAAACTACAAGGCGTATTTCTACCAGGTTGAGAAACAGAGGAGGTGCTCATTATAGAGGAGAAAAAGTACGAACAACTACTGACGAAGCTGATGTTGAAGGAGGAAACTATCCAGTGAGTTATCTTGCTAGCAGAAGCAGCACTGAATCACCGTTTCAAATAACAGTGGGACCAATCCAGGAAGAAGAAATAGACCAATCACCACATTCTTCATACTACAGTCCTCAATATGCTAAGCCAAATTCTAACAGCTGGGTAGAAGCTTCTGTATTACCCCCATTAAATGAAATAATATCCGATGAAAAGAAATCTGATATAACTACAACTGTAGAACCTTTGGCGATGGCATATGTTAACACTGAGCCAGAAATTGCTTTGGAAACTACAACCCTAAAAGACTTGGAAATTAATACGGAGCAAGATATAGAATCTATAACTGAAGCTCGTGCCAACCAACATGCTGAAGTCATGTCAGAATTATTAAGCGAAATTAACAATATGAAATCTGTTGAAATAAGTACTGAAGAATCCGTAGAATTAAAACCAACAAAAAAGAAGGGACGTAGACGTGGACATTGGAAGTTAGTAAAACATAGACCAATTGATAATTTTGAAACAGCTGAGTCACAAAACTACGAATCGGTTTTAAACAGTTTTGATTCAATAGGAAAAATTAATTTTAATAGAAATACTAATGAAGCTAAACAACATAACTATAAAGACATACCTTTGGCAGAAACCGTTGAATATACAACGATTAAAATAGCTGAAGATATTGTTGTTACTGAAGCACCAACTACTTTCAAACCTGATGTGGAAGAAAAAGAAGTTGTGACTAGTCAGATTGAAACAGTAACTACTACTACAGAAAGTACAATATTTGATACATTATACAATATGTTTGGAATGAAAGACCAAGACGAGGAGGAAATGGAAACTGAAAAAACACCTTCAACTGAACCTGTAGGCATAACAGAGCCTGCAACTACAACAACAGCAGTTGCACCAACATTCCCCGACGAAATTACTGATATTACGACTTTTCAACCAGTTGTTGTTAATGCTACCACAGAACTACCAAAACATATTATCACCACAACAACAGAATCAGTTGGCGTCACAGAAAATCTAGAAGTCGCTGTAAGCAAAACTGAACCGCCTAAAGGAGTGGAGCCATGGCAAATGCGGGCTGTAAAAACAAAAGTTTCCACAGAAGTTTCGCATGAAACAGAAATTTGTTATAAAGGAAGATGTATTAAATCACTGGGCAAAAAAAATAAGACGACGTAATTAAAGTAATTCTAAGTGATAAAGATATAGTGTATATATTGGCCGAATCTAATGAAACTAATGTGTGTTGTGAATGCATGAGCGAATGAGTAATTACGCTATTGATGTTTGAGTACAATCTAGTTTAATTTTAAAAATATTTATGCTATACAGGGTATCTAACGATGTTTAAATATGACAGCTTTAATGTTTAAGAAACATTTACTTTATTTCAATGGCGATTTCTCCCGTTAGATTAGACAGGGACAAAAGTTCTACCCAAAAAGGATAGTAGACATACATACACTCCCACTTCCACCCAACCAAACAAATTCTGTATTTGTTCTTTCTTGAACAAATACAATATTTACTTGGCCGGGCGAAAAGTGTAACTATATTATTTTTGTTAAAGAAATTACTGGCGCCATCTAAATTTTAGTAGAATTATCTTATTCTACAGATTCACATTGGCTATGTTCGTTCGTGCCGCTCAGTGCTACACTTTCCGGCCAACCAAATAAATACTGTATTTGTTGTATGAAAAACAAATACAGTATTTATTTGGTTGGCTGGAAAGTGTAGCACAAATGAGATAGAGATAGGGTAGACGTCTTTTGTTTCATAATTCTAGTTGTAGAGAGCTCCATTAATAAAGCATATGTATTCTTTTTATCAGTTTTTAATTTGTTAATTTTGTATATTTGGATATCAATTAAATTAAAGCATAAGTAAAGTATAAGCGTAAGCATACTACGGTAGTCTTGAAGACAATTTAAGTTTCAAAGAATGGTCAAAACTTATGGATATTGGTAGAATCGCTTCTAGGCTATTCATAACCGTCAACAAAATCGTAGCAGATCGTTTTCGGAAAGATACTTCTAAAGGTTTTCGTGATGGCCCTGTTTCTTTATAATTTTCAGTATTATTTGGAAATTAACCTAACAATTCTACATGTATACAGAATTGCTCCATCATTTTTGTCTTAAAAAAAAATGCAAATAAAAAAATTAAATTATGATATTTTTACGTGACAAAGGATTACAAAAGATGATTTTTGTGTTTGCATCTTCCGAAAACGATCTGCTGCGAGTTTAGTGTTAACAGTTCTGAATAGAGTCTAGGCATGGAATAGTGTCTACCCCATTCCACCATTATCCACTGGCTGTTTACTTTGACTATTCTTTGAAACTACAGGGTGATCCATAACTGGCATGCCAAAATTTAAGAGGTGATTCTAGATCCAAAAATATAAAAAAAGTTCCTATAAAGGTTGGTCCGGAAATGAGCCCTAAGGGATCTAGGGCCCTTTAAAATTGTAATAAAAATAAGGTTTTTAATTAATAACTCGGGTACCGTTTAAGCTAGAGCGGCGAGCTTTTGCATGTATACTAGTATTAATAAGGGCAATAAGTTTATGTTAATTTATTTTTTTAATTTATCCAGAGGCGGGCCCAGACGGACAAAATATATGAGGCTTAAAACATTTTTGCCCCAAACTTTTCTATGTGTATGTTTTTTGGATTTGTTGTAAAAAATATAGATTTCTAGAGTAAAAATACATATAAAATATCATATAGTGTAACACTGTAGGAGCAACCGTTATCAAAAAAAAATGCAATTAAGAGGAAGTAACATTTTGTGCCACCAAAAACGTTACTTTTTAAAAGGCTATTACTCCTTTAATATTAAATTTAGGTGTTTTGGTGTATAATACTTTTTTGCTCAGTTTTAAATGAAGAATCACCCTGCAGCATTAAAATTTTATTGGTGCTTTTTTTTGTTCCCCATTCAATACGTCATCTTCGAAGGGCCGTAGCTCCCTTAGGGCTCATTTCCGGACCAAACTTTATAGAAACTTTTTTTCATATTTTTGGATGTAGAATCACCTCTTAAATTTCGGTACGCGAGTTCTGGAACAGGCTGTATATTGGCTTTAAATCTACCGTGACACTATAATATATATAAAATTATATATACATATATAAATATATAAAATTAAGTTAAGATAAAAACTAAATATACCTACCTAATTATAATTTTGTTTTTTGTTTGGACTTTGAATTGAATTTGAAAATTTGTATCTGTTATTTATTTAATACTTCTTAGAAATTCTGTATAGAAAATTTAGTGTCTAAGTAATATTTATTATTTTTGTAATGTATTCCAAATTAAATAAAAAATGTATATAAATTTTAATTAGTATATTAATTAGTATTGATACCTATATACCTGATTAAAATAATGATTTATAATTATTAAAAAAAAAAGAATTAATAAGAAGTATAGGAGGTGTTTTAATTAAAGTCGGTTATCTATATTTAAATAATTAGTTTTAAACTATAATAATTATTGAAATAATACCTTAATATATAAAAAGGCGAGATGGTTGAAACAAAATATTATTAAGTAGGTTCAAAATGAAAATACTGTGTAGATTATTTATTTTATGCATTTTTGTTTCAAATGTAATTTCTTTCTACGACGTAAAGGTAAGACGGAAAAACAAAAAGTAATACGTTTTACACATATAAGAAATACACTATAAGAGAAAGTCAAATGATAGAGATAGAAAACTATTGTACCGTCATTAGCGGTTGTTTTTTAAAATTCACTAAATTCACGGTCAACGACAGCCGATAATACAGATAACCTACGGAAGTCGGTAATAAAGATACCTATTGCTTTCCCAAATCAATTTTGTAAAAATGGGGAAAAGCTCTGTATTTTTATTTAAAACTTTAAGTTTATTCACCAAAAGATAAAACAAATTTTTAAAGTCTAACAAGTGGGTTATCTAACCCGCACATTAATTAAAAATAACAATATATGAATCGAAATTTTAATTAAATGTAAAATTTGTTAAACTTTAAAAATATGAAATTTTATCTTTTGCTAAATAAACCTATACTTATAATTAAAAAAAAACACACTTTGCTTTGATTTTTATATATTTTATTTTAAACGTAAATAGGAAATTAAAACAATTATGTCGTACTTTTAACAGTTAACTTTTTATTATAAATAAATATATATGGGCCACTTGCACCAATGATGATTTAACTTTAAACTTGGATTAAATTGACGGCCGACCAATCATAACGCAGCATTTTTAACTTAAACTCGGTTTGGCTGAGATAATCCCGTACCAAAAGTTGGTGCAAGTGGCCCTATGAGGAGTACACATTTGCCTTCATATATAATTGAGTGTCATACACAATATACCTACTGCCTAAGGCCAGAGCACATTTGCAAAGTTTTTATAATTAGTATTCCTACATTTAACAGATAAACAATATGAATCAGTTAAACCGATAAGCTTCTCTGGCCAGGGGCTATCCCAGCCCTAAACAGCTGTTTAAGGCTAGCTCACTCAAACTGATAAGCTCTTTTCGATAGGGGCCATCCCTGCCCTAAACATATCAGTAAAAATGGTAAGAAGCTTTTTAGGGCATTTGTCCTAGCCCTAAACAGCTCAGTCAAATCAATAAGTTTTTTTGTGTAGGGGCTGTCCCTGCCCTAAATAGCTCAGTCAAAATAATAAGAAGCTTTTCAAGACAGGGTTAGTCCCTGCCTTTAGTCATTTTATTTAACTTGGCACTATTAATGTTTTTGACCCACACATTAAATAAGTTTGCATCACTAGGAAAACGGTGACGTTTACTTAACTGATCCTTGCAAAACGGTACAATACACATTTTGTATTAGACATCACAATAAAAGTTCGGTATAAAAGCACAATAAATTGCAAATCACGAGTAAAATTTCACGAGTTAAATTTCAATTGTTTTGACAGATATACCACCCCTCACCCCACTCCCACTAAACAATCAAGTTCATATACAGCTGGCGCCATCGTTCAGTCGTACCTAGAAGCCAAAACACAGGTTCGGGTCCTGAATACATTTCACGGTCACGTATTTGACTTTCTCTTATAGTGTATTTTTTATATGGTTTTACAGATTATTGATTATTGAACATCCTATTGCCAGAAACCAGAAACAATAAAAAATTAAAGAAAAATCCCCACAAATCGTCGCTTCCCTTGCAAAGAAGATTATCTCATTTTTTGTGATTTTTGATTATATCCTTACAAAGGGTCTTATCTCAAAAAATTGCTAAATTGTGTTAGGTCCTTGGGTAGCATCAAAACAGTTACCTGCAGCTACCCTGATTAATATTAACATTATTAATCAGCGTAGCTGCAGGTTGCCTGATTAATAATAATATTATTAATTAGGGTAGCTGCAGGTTACTGTTTTGATGCGACCCAAGGGCCTAACTCAATTTAGTAATTTTTTGAGATAAGCTCCTTTGTAAGGAAGGCGACAAAATTTTTTAGTCCAGTCAAATAACGAGAAATTCCTATGTTAAATTGCAATAAATTTGCACGGGCTGATATTTTAAAGGGTAGTAGTGGATAGTAACAGAACACTCCTGTTAGTTTTTCACCGGGTGATTTGCGTAAGGGTGTCTGAACTTTAGGGGTGAGTGTGGTTATCTCGCTTAGTATGCATCTTACGATAAAAATGCATATAAACAGTTTTGTTTGGGTCATTTTTTTAATATATTAGTAACAATCAAGTTATAAATATTAAAAAATTGCCATGTTGGGGTTGAACTTGGTTTTTTCGATTTTTCAGCCAAATTATTCATCGAACAATAAAAGTGGCTATAAGCTAGTAACAATCGAGTTATAAATATTCAAAAATGGTCATGTTGGGGGTGAAATTTTTTTTTTTATTATTATTTTTCACCCAAATTATTAATCGGACGATAAAAGTGGCTATAAGCAAACTTGTAGCTCTTGAAAAAGTATATATTATGCATTAAAAAAATTTGTCAAGCACATGCATGTATTTGTCAATTTTGCTCGATTTTGCTAAATATGACATACAGTGCGTGCATTAAGTCTGGAATCACCCGATTAACTTTTTAGTTACAAGTAAAACACAAAAACCCTCGGATAGGTCGATTTTTATTTTTAATTTTGCAAATTATGGTGTAATAAAAGTTATTAAAATTTGCACCTCCTTGCACCCTCACCCCCAACTTTTTTTTTTCAAATAGCAACCTACCCCTTGTGACACTTCGTTGGAAAGGTAATTTAATAAGCTTTCCAACGGTGTATAATAAAGCCTAATTTGGTAAAGGGCTAATGATAAAATGCACAATTTAGTTTATTATAAAGACATGTAAAGTATAACTTTAGTTCACTATAAATGTTCAAATTGATGTCCTTCAGCTCTTTAACAGTGGACAGTAAAAAAACGGGATTAAAATCGATTAAATAGTAAACATAAAATTGGTCAATAAAAAGAAAAAAAATTGCATTTTTCAACAGGGTATAAAATATTACAATAAGTTTAAAACAACCTTATTTAGATTCTCAGGAAGGTGCCAAGTAGGAAATAGGGCAACAATTACCATATTATGCGTAATATTTCACACAAACAATGTTTAATTAAAACATGCGTTTTTTCATAGACGCTTTAACAAATTAGGCTTTATCATACACTGTTGGAAAGCTTATTAAATTACCTTTTCAATGATGTATCACAAGGGGTAGGTTGCTATTTGAAAAAAAAAAGTTGGGGGGTGAGGGTGCAAGGGGGTGCCAATTTTGATAACTTTTTTTAGACCAAAATTTGCAGAATTAAAAATATAAATCGACCTGTCTGAGGATTTTTGTATTTTACTTGTAACTAAAAAGTTATTCCGG
>OY294044.1:8180978-8263851 GCA_958510825.1 Brachypterus glaber | reverse complement strand
TATATAGAGTTTAAAAATCGTTATAAGGAAAAGCAAAAACAGCTAGCGACATCTACTGCTAAAAGCAGAGACTGGATAAACCTATCGACAGTCCAAAAAAGGAAGCAGTTATTGGTTTCAAGAACCTATTGCACGCTGTCGATAGGGGGCAGATTAATCAATGCCACGGTGGACATTGCCGCCAATTGAATCCTAAACGCTAGGAGGTCACCTTTTACAGTGGTATCTGAATTAATAAACTAAATTAAATTGTTTGATATTTACAAATTTAAAAGATCTATATAAAACAATTTAGATCCTAAAACTTTAGTCAGTTGAGATCAAGAAGGGAAAGACTGCACCATTTTTTGATAAATATCAGAGCTAAACTAAAGGTTTTAAAAAGAAAGCACTCATTAAACATTGTTACTATGTAAAACATTTTACTATTCCTTAAAACGACTTTTGTTTGATTAACGCAGTCGTCCCTCCGAAGTGACTGATCGATTTCGTGCTTTTTAGCACTTTAGATCTTTTAAATTTGTAAATATCAAACAATTTAATTTAGTTTATTAATTCAGATACCACTGTAAAAGGTGACCTCCTAGCGTTTAGGATTCAATTGGCGGCAATGTCCACCGTGGCATTGATTAATCTGCCCCCTATCGACAGCGTGCAATAGGTTCTTGAAACCAATAACTGCTTCCTTTTTTGGACTGTCGATAGGTTTATCCAGTCTCTGCTTTTAGCAGTAGATGTCGCTAGCTGTTTTTGCTTTTCCTTATAACAATTTTTAAACTCTATAGAGATATATGGAAAGGATTTTTTGTGTCAACAGATGCGTTAACTTTTATTTGCAAATCTGCCTCTAGAATGCTAGGCTTTATTACAAGAAACTCCAGCTCATTTTCCGCTGTAAATAGCCTTAAAACACTCTATTTTAGTTTTGTACGTTCAAAATTAGAATATGGATGTCTAATTTGGTATCCAACTTATAATAACCAAATAGACCCATTGGAAGCAATTCAGCGAAAGTTTGCCAAGCTTCTTAACTTTAGAATCCACAAAATCTATCCTCCCCAGGGTTCAGATCATATCAGTTTATTAAATAAGTTTGACCTATTAAGCCTAGATATACGCAGAAAAAATATATCAATTTCTTTTTTGTTTAATTTAATAAACAATAAAGTTGATTGTGAGTTTTTACTAAGCAAGATTCAGTTTCAAATACCAAGAGGAAATAGGCAAATTATTACATTTAAGACCAACTTTGCAAAAACTAATATTATGCTGAAATCACCTGTTTATGTGTTCAAATTTTAACTGTATTGACAATGTTGATATTAATTTTTCTAGTCTCAAACAAATTTTGTATGACAAAAATACTTAATTATTTCTATACATTGGTCTATAGCCAGTTTTTTATATACTTTTATTTTGTGTCCTGTAATTGGTGTTAACTGTTGGGCAATAAAGTCATTATTTTATTTTGAAAGCAAAGAACAAAATGTCTATCAGTCAATTTCGTCCAAAATGAGCATCTTTCCCTTCTTGCTCTCACCGGTTCAAATACATACATACATGTATATATTTTTCTGATTAATATTATTATATTTTATATTTTAATTTAATTTAAAAATTATTTTATTTTAAACAATTTTAATAGTATATTAAAGTACTAGTTTCATAACATACGTTTTTAGCGCACGAGTACAAGTTTAGAAAACGAGTCGCTTGTGGCGAGTTTTCTAAAATACTAGTGCTCTTAAAACGTGTTATGAAACGAGTGCTTTATACAATTTTTTCTATTTTACTCTAAAATTTAAAAAACTTACGTTTAAATTGATGACTGATTTAGGGATTTTTGTTTTGGGTTGGCATTACAGTTTACACTATGTTTAAAATTCTAAGAACAAATGATATTTTGATATATTTTACAGTCATCTCTTCCTGTTTTACTGCAATTAACCAGTCCACAATTTTAACACGGTAAAAAATAACCCAAACACAAAATTTTGTAAAAATTAAACTTTAAATCAACATTGACATTTGCACGCAAAACGTCAAGAGATAGGCTTTTGTATGTTGCCAACCCAACAGAAAAAAAAGTAGAGACCTATAAGAACACGCAAAATGCGTGTGATTATGAGCTTATAAGAGTCGCAAAATAGAAAAAATATATTTTTTATTTTGTGACTATTATAAGCTTATAATCACACGCATTTTGCGTGTTCTTATAGGCCCATAAGAGGTTAGTACTTTTTTTCTTTTGGGTTGGCAAGATGATCCTGTCGACAAATGAATGACGTCTTCCGTGCTAATTCCAAAATCGGTTTTAAGTTTAGTTTTCTACAAAATTGTGTTTTAAGTTAATTTTTACGTGTTAAGATTATGGCTTGGTTACTTGTAGTGAAAAAGAGAAGACCTGACTAAAAAAGATATCAAAATATCCTTTGTTTTTTAAATTTCAGACATTGCAAAAATTGTAATGCCAACCCAAAACAAAAACCCCTAAATCGGTCATCAATTTAAATGTATTTTTTTTTATTTTAGAGTAAAATAAAAAAAATTGTACAAAGCACTCGTTTCATAAAACGTTTTTAGCGCACTAGTACTTTAGAAAACTCGCCGCTTGCGGATCGTGTTATTAAAATAGTGCTTAAATATACTATAATCTAATGGTCGATTTACAATCCGAATTAAAGGGAAAAAAAATATCGACTTCCTGTACATGCTTAGTGATTAAATATATTTAGTAAATATTATTTTCACACTAAATATGCCAGTGCGCATTGATAACACAGGCACACAAAATAAAATAGTACCCTGATATTTTGACGAGACAAGTCTAGTCAATCGCTGAATCCAAATCCGAAGTCAGATTAAGGGGTTCCACAGTGATTTTTCGAGAAAAATACAAAAAAACATGATTTTTTATGGTTTTTGTATGGTTTTTTGGAATTAAAAAAAAAAAACGGAAAATAATAAACTAATCTTCAAACTTCAAATTTGAATTCTACGGACCAAAATACATCGAAAACCAATTTTGATTTTTTTCACGAAATTTTGCCCCTGCAGAGCTTTGAAAACTGTAGCAGCGCAAGGGCAATTTTGAGTTGTTTTTGAAGTCCAAACCAATTCTGGTGGCGGATTCGGATTCAGCGTATCAAAATACATAGGAAGATCAATACTTTTTTGTTCGGCTTCGGCTGTCATGCTGCTACGTTTTTCAAAAGTCCAAAATTTGAAGTCATATTAGTTTTATCATTTTCCATTTCTTTTTTTTATTCCAAGAAACCATACAAAAACCATAAGAAATCATAGCATTTTTCTCGAAAAATCACTGCGGAATATCTTAATCTGTCTTCGGATTTGTATTCAGTGTTGAAAAATACATAAGAATAGACCTGTCTCGTCGAAATATCAGACTACTTTTTTGTGGGCCTGTGTAATTAATTTTTCTAGTTAGTTCTGTTAAATACGAACATAAACCTACACTAAATCCACTTTTTCCAGATGGACGATAAAGGCGAATTCAGTCCAGATATTTTAGTAGATTTACTACCAGATAACTTAAAAGAACGTGGAAAAGAAATATTGTTAACATGTTCTAAAAAATCAAGTAAGTTTAACATTTTCAATTTATTAAGACAGGATTTTAATCAAAATTATAAAAACATTTGGTACACAGTAAAATTTTATTAAAAACTAGATGAAACGTTGCAAGCACCCTGTTAAAACATCGGCACTAGAGCCATCTAGTTTGCAAATTTCAAACTAGGTGTTTTGTTTGATTTTAAATTCTAGTATCTTTAAAACATTATATTCTAGCAAAAAACTGTATACTGTATAACATTTTTTACAGGGCTTAAAAAGAGATTTTATTTAAAAAATAATTTTTTGAAATCGGGTTATAAATATGTGAGATATGCTAAAAAAACCTTTTACTGCTTTAAACGCCAATATCTCAAAAACTATGCGTTTTAGGAAAACGTTGTTTATAAAATTTTTTGACCAATTTAAAATTATCTTTTATATAAGTGCAAAATTAACCAAATACAATAATAATTGCCTTAATTATAAACAAAAAACGCTAAAAATAGGAGTTTTATCCTAGTTTTACCCCCTTACCCCCAGACAGACAGACAGACAGACAGACAGACAGACAAACAGACAGACAGACGGACGCAAAAATTTTTTTTTTACTGATTTCGACTCAGAATGGTCTAAAACGTCGAGAAATGTGAAAAAAACCTGGTCAAAGATTTTGACTTTTCGGCGAAGATAACAATATATGGGCACTCTTAGTAGCACTAAGTGCCGATGTAATTTACGCCCCCTCAACCCCCACCCTTAAAATTAAAAAAAAAACCTTTTTTGTGATCATTTAAGATTAATTAAAATTAAAAGTGCATTACAGACTCGTCCTGTGACAATAAAATTACCTTATAAACTAAACATCTCTCCCCCATTTATAGCCCAAGCGGTTAAATTAATCTTCTCTCTGTTTTGGCCACTTAAAGAACTAAAATTTCGTATACTTATATACACAATATAATATTACATAAAATATCCGTTTCATCCCCAATAGGGTTGCTTTACACATTATCAAAGGACAACTAAAAAACTTTAAATATTAAAATATTATAAAAAAAACCTTTTTAGTTATTACATAATATGTAAAATATTACATATAACTAAAAAGTAAAAAAGTAAAAACAAAACATTTATACCCATTTACAAAAACGAGATTTTTAAAAAAGGGATTTTGGAAATGGGAAATGCGAACTAAAAATCAAAATCTCAAAACTTTTTTTTAATATCGTTTGGAAAATAAATAATTACAAGGTTAAATAGAGAATTCTAAGCTCTTTAAAATGAGCTATCACAAGACCTATTTAAAATATTGTCCCCATTGCCAACCTGGCGCCGCCTTGCCGAACAAAAAAATTAAAAAATATGGCTAGTGATAGCTTTTATTGTGTGATATAAATATTCCAAATTTGAAGTTTATATCACATTCCGTTCGAAAGTTACTGGGGGTGTACCGTTTAAAAGAATAATCCCGTATATTTAAACCCAAAACTTTAAATTGCAATATATAATTCAATATTTCATGGTAAAATTTATTGTATCTTTATTTTTGTAGGCAGGAGATGGCACCACATGTGCTTATTTTAACTCTTGGTATGCACTATGGGCCAGGAGCTTCCTAAAGTTGGCCAAAAGTCCCCTATAGAATTCAGAATAATAAATATTACATTCTACAATAGTTGTGTTATATATACATAAAATGTTAGTCAAATTCGTTAAAAATTGTCATTGTTATGACTATTTTAGATTTTTAACGTCAAATTCAGTTTAAATGACCTCGAAAACCCACAGATACCAACTTTTTTTTATAATCCATCAACATTCTTCATAATTGGCCACCATACTGGATCCGCCATTTAAAATTTTTAATTTTTAAAAACAGATTCTGTTTCAGCATCCTTAAAAACCCCTGAATGCAAATTTTGATTAGAATCCAATAAAATCTAACAGATTTGGCCGCCATATTGGATCCGACATTTTTAATTTTAAATTTTTTAAAACAGATTCTGTTCCAGCATCCTCAAAAACCCTGAATATCAATTTTCATCAGAATCCAATACAATCCAACAGATTTGACCGCCATATTGGATCCGACAATTTTTAAAAACAGATTCTGTTTCAGCATTTTCGAAAACCCCCTGTTTCTAATTTTTACGATATTACGGAAAAAAGCGAAGTTTTGGCCAAACGAAGGTCTCCTGGCCCATAGTAGTATGGAATGTTCATTCTATACATAGAGCCAGAATTAATTTATTCTGTGCTTAAAAAGATGTATGTAATTGCCTACATTCTAAAACAGTAGTACAATTTATTTTTTTCACGACCAAGACTAAAACCTAATTTTACGCTTTCATTTTCGGGACTAACCTTGCCGTTTTTCTCTCTAGGGAATAAAAATCACGGCAACCTTGATAATATTAAAATATTATACTTACTATGTGCTTTGCTGGTTCAAAAATTAGGTTTGGTGGTGTTTCGTAATAAATTAGCGATTCAAACCAATTTATTTGATTTTAACAAAGAAAACCTTTAAAAATAACATTGTTATAACAATTTATACATAACTTAAAATTTATCATCTTCGTCCATTTTTTTGAGGTTTGTGTCAACCATATTAAAAAAACAATTGAAATCGCATGCCATGATAACTGACTTTTCGCAATTTACAGGCATCATGATTAAATTACGAAAATAAAACAACCGATTTTAGACGCGTGGTTTTTAATTTTAATTTTATCTACCTACCTAAATTATGTTTGGTCCTGCAAAAAATAGTGTATATACCTCAGGACTAAACTTGGCTGTTTTAGTCCCTTGATTTCTGTTTCCCTCGTCCGCACGCTCGCTCAGGAAACACTCATGCAGCGGGACTAAAACAGCCAGTTTAGTCCCTTGGTATATAAATAACTATTTTTCGTGACTGCAGTTAGCTAACCAGCGAAATTTGGCTTCATCAGGATATATACAATTTCTTTTTCTTTTAGCACACAAGGACCTCTGTCAAAAGGCTCACTTTATTTTTAAATGCAATTTGGAAATGGATCCCGAGGTAATATAATAGTTATTTATGGTACTAGTGGGTAAAGTAAGATATTGCCTATGAGAAAATTAACCTGCGAGGCGTCAGCCAAGCAGGTTAATTTTGGAGAGGGCAATATCGGTTTACCCATGAGTGCCATACAAGGTTTTATCCAATAAATAGCTTAGAAATTCATATTTTTATTAAAAATTTTAATGACATTAACAAGAAAATAATTTAACAAGTGACAGTTGAGTGGGTAAAATAAATAATTATCCACTCAATAAAGTAAAAGCCACGCGGGGGTTATTACTGAGTTTATCTATTTAAAATAAAGCTGGTAATTGTCTCATTATCTGTATGTATTGGATAAAATAATTTATTGTTTTCTTTTAATAGTTTTACAACAATATTCTTTTAGCATTATATTTACATGTGAAACAATATCATGGGTTCTACTATACAAGTCCTGCATAATAAAAATATTTGCAGTGTACTGTAAGGAGTTTTCCTATAGGAAAATTTTTGGTCAAGGTGTAGGCAATAGAAGCAACCATAGATTAACAAAAATGCTTACCTTAATGTTCAATAAATAAATTTCTAGAACAAGAACCAATCAAAACGTTTAATTTTCATCCTACCAACCAATGGCATTTTATTTACAGCGATAAATATGTTACCAGCACTTTTCCAGCAAAAAATTTAGCGTGTTTTTGTTTAGAATCAAAAACCCTATTTATTCGTGAAAAATTTACCTAGGACGTAAAATAAGCTAGTTGCGCAGTTACGTCCTTTTCGGTAAGCTCGATTTTGCCCATTTTTGAACTTATCCGAGCTATAACGCCAATACACCTGCATACCAAATTTGAAGTTTCTAGATTAAAGCGTACTCGAGTTATCGTGGTAACAGACAGACAGACTGACCGACAGACATTTTTTAAAAGTCTTACAAACGTCGAGAAAAGTAAAAAAATTAAAAAAAAATCAAAAAAAATGTGTATTTCAATACATACTGTTATATATTGAAAATATAAAAGGGCCATTGTTAAAATTACCAAATAAAAATTACATAGGCTGATCGCTTTATCAATGTAAGAACATGTGCAAAAAATCGTTATTGTACAGGTTGGCCACCCTGTAGTTTGTAGGGTTCTAGAGATAAATATATAAAATCTATTTTTCAAAACTAAAATGACCGTAGATATTATTTAATTTTGTATTTATATAATTATAATTAATCTATATTATTAATAAAAAAATATATTTCAGAAATGTAAGTCCTCTGTTTTTGTGGCACACTGGCTACAAAACACTCCACTCTATTTTGAGTTTCAGAATAAGGTTCCTGGTCGGATTTATTTTCTGCAAATACTTTACAATCCTCTCTTTCTAATTCACTGTGTTTTCTTTCGGATTCCAAAAATACGTTTTGAACACTCATTATTGACGCCACACATTGAGTTACATTTGTTTTCATGCAAACAGGGTCCTGTTTTAAATCTTTATTACATAACTTAAAAGAAGTCATATAATTAGAACAGGTAGGTAAATTTTCTTTAATCATAATTTTCGGTTCAGAATTTTCCTTATGAACTGGATGTGAAAATCGCCTCTGCCATTCTTCACACAATTGCATTTCCAAAGAATTACGTTTATCAACTGTTTTATAAACTTTAGGTATTTTGTTCTGATCTTGAATTTTTTTATCTATAATGGAATTTTCTTTATTTTGTATTGTTTCATTCAAATCTTCAATCTTATAAAGTTCCAAACTAATCCAATTAGAGGTTTTGTTTTCAATGTCGATGCACTGTTCTTTATGTTCGACTATAGGTAATACAGATTTTTCTAAATCTTGCCGTGGATCGTAATACCCAGACCAGACAGCGTATTCCATACATAAACTCAATTGCACACAAAATAATATAACATAAAACAATAAAGCACCGGCCAAAAAGTCCAAAGTAATATTTGAATCTCCAAAATAATTGTGATATAAAAAAGGCATAAGAAAAAACCAGTAAAATATAAAAGTTAGTATTATAATTACTGGATAATTTATTCCAAAGCAAAAACTACTTCTACTATCACTACTACGTTTTCTGCTATTTACTACGTAATTACGTTTCATTTTTTGCTTTTTATTGAATTCTACCGAAAGAAATTATTTATACTGAAAACGTTTTAAAATAGTTATATTTTTGGTAGGAAGCAAATTATCACATCCTGGATAAATAGATTGCAAAACCGCTAGATTAAGAAGTCAACGTTTTTTTTTTTTTTTTTTGATAAAGAGCACCTACTAGTTTATACTAATTAAATTAAAGATAACACTTTGTTGTTCAAATAGAAATATAAACGATATAAACTTTTATAAACGACAGCACTGCTGAATTAAACAATTTACAAATGAATTGAAATTTTTGTTTGATTTAATAAGTTTTTACCAAAATTAGACCACTGTGCTCTAAAATCAATTTTTTTTATAAAGTCTCTTACTCCATGGAGTGAGACGAGGGGCTGACCGCGTCTGAAATTTGTACAAAAGAGTTCCTTTTTGCAAAGAGTTCCTCAGAGTTTCTTCGGAGTTCCTCCGGAGTTCCTCCAGAGTTCCTTGGGAGTTCATCCAGAGTTCCTTGGGAGTTCCTCCTGTGTTCCTTAAGAGTTCTTCTCTGGAAGGGGTAATTTTTGGCAAATAAGCAAATAAGCCGTAGAAATTACCGCTGTGCAAGCACTACTGCCAATAAGGCACCCTCAAAAAAAAGCTTTTTCCCTGACGGTTTCAACCAAACTTTGCGCCCCTACAAAAAAAGCAAGTTGGCGCCAAAAAAATACCTTCATAAAAACAGCTTTGTACCTAACGGTTATACCAAACTTGGCGCCCTTTCGGATAAAAAATGGCGCCCCCTCAAAACAAAAATTGTCCCTGACGGTTTCTACCAAACTTAGCGCCCCTTCAACAAAAAAAAAATGGCGCCCAAAGGATGTTTTGATAAGGTGTTTGTAACGGCTCATCTAGTTATCTAGTTTGAAAATAAAATCCGCATGGGTAATAAATAATAATTGTTTCAGACCGCGTCTGAAATTTGTACAAAAGAGTTCCTTTTTGCAAAGAGTTCCTCCAGAGTTCCTCAGAGTTCCTCGGAGTTCCTTCAGAGTTCCTCAAAGTTCCTCGGAGTTCCTCCAGAGTTCCTCCCGAGTTCCTTTGGCTTGTTCAAAAGATTTACTTGCCCCTCGGAGTGAGACATATCGACTGACACCAGAATCTTTAATTTATTTAACGAGAATCGTTCATTTATTTCAAACGGTCAGAGACCCATGTAGACCCATTCTGCTCGCAATTTTTTCTATACTTTATTTATTTTGCAGTTTTTTACAAATAAAAATTATACGGACTATAGTTCATACTTGTTTTACATACACATTTTTTGATTAAAGCACCCGGCTTTTCGATATATAGGTACCGGGTGTTTTTCAAAGGTGGCTCATCCCTATAACTTTTTTATTTCTAGAGAAAATAAATTTACAGGGTGTCTACACGGCGTATTTGAAATAGCGTCGGAAATTTTAACAGATAATTCTACATCATAAAATATGACAAAAAGTTCCTATAAACATATGTCTAAAAATGTGTCATAAGGGAGCTACGCCCGTTTGAAAGTGGCTAAAAAAATCGGTTTTTATTTAATAACTCAGGAACACTTTGAGATATATCAACGAGGTTTTGCACGTCAACTAATCCTACCAAGGCCCGTTTTTATGTGTTATTTTCATGTACTTATTTCACCAGAGGTGTGCGAAACGGGGGGGGCTTATCAGTTTTTTGTCCCAAACTTTTTTCTGTGTAACTTTTTTGCAATTTTATTTTTGAAATATGATTCCTCAGTTCAAAATACATAAAAAAGATACTCTTGTTGTAATACTGTAGGATTAACCGTTTTCGAGAAAAATTCATTTGAAGGTGAAATTCCACGGTTCGAGGACGAAAAATTAAATACTAAAATGTTGAAAACCAAAATGATGCAGGGCGAATGTACATTAAAAACTAAGAAAAAAACCTCATATACAGGTACTTCCAAAAATCAATCCTAATGGAGCTATGGTCTCCTAAATATGCACCATTTTTAAAGGGCTATCATACCATAATGGTAGCTTTAAAAGCGTTTTTTCGACCTACATGTATGGAAACTTTTTTCTTAGTTTTTGATGTAGAATAACATTGCACCATTAAAATTTTGGTTTTCGACATTTTAGTATTTAATTTTTCGTCCTCGAACCGTGAAATTTCACCCTCAAATGAACTTTTCTCGAAAACGGTTAATCCTACAGTATTACAACAAGAGTAGCTTTTTTATGTATTTTGACCTGAGGAATCATATTTCAAAAATAAAATTGCAAAAAAGTTACACAGAAAAAAGTTTGGGACAAAAAACTGATAAGGCCCCCCGTTTCGCACACCCCTGGTTTAAATAAGTGCGTGAAAATGACATACAAAGATGGACCTTATTAGGATTAATTCACGTGCAAAACCTCGTTAACATATCTCAAAGGGCTCCTGAGTTATTAAATAAAAACCGAATTTTTTAGCCAATTTCAAAGGGGCGTAGCTCCCTTATGACGCATTTTTAGACATATGTTTATAGCAACTTCTTGTCATATTTTATCATGTAGAATCACCTGTTAAATTTTCCTACGCTATTTCAAATACACCCTGTATAAGACTATATTTTGAATTAAATTGCAATTTTTCTTTAACTTTAGGTTTAACAGGAAACGTACCCTACTTTTGATTTTTAAATGGAACACCCTGTATATTTTTACATATTTGGATTCTCCATCAAATTATGTGTATTATCCTTTGAAAAAACACCTTTTGTCATTTTGTTTGGACTTTTTTATCTGGGAAGTCACTAAATCTATTCATTTTGGATCAAATATTAGTGAAAAATACAGTTTATTAAAAAAAATGTGTACTTTTAATTTTACAAGAAAAATAAGCTTGGAAAAACACATTGTTTGCTTTTACTCAAATTTTTGCTTAAGTCTATGACTCGTCAATATTACTAGAAATTACTAGTATTACTATTTTTTTTTCTCTAGAATGGTACCCAAAAGTTAATATTTATTTTTAATAATTTCTTTAAAATAATGTAAGTTTGTAATATAATATTCGTTAAGTATTTTTGCACCCGACTGACACTGTTTCCTTTTAAATGCCAAAAAGCAAACGGCGCCAGACATAAGCGCGCGTGCGAAGTTATTATTATTTTGAAACATTTTTTTTATTTTAAAGATAAATAATAACTTTTTGCTGTCATTGTAAAGGAAAAAAATAATAATTTAGTGATATTGACGAGCGATAGACGTCATACGTATACCCGTAATTAAGCTAAAATTCGAGTAAAAGCAAAAAATGTATTTTTCCAAGTTTAGTTTTCGTATAAAATTAAAAGTTAAGAATTTTTTTAATAATTCGTATTTTTCTACTAATATTTGATCCAAAATAAATAGATTTAATGATTTACATCGGCACTTAGTTCTACTAAGAGTGCCGATGTATTGAAATCTTCGCCGAAAAGTCAAAATCTTTGACCACGTTTTTTTCACATCTCTGAGTCGAAATCAGTAAAAAAAAAATTTTTGCGTCCGTCTGTCTGTCTGTGTGTCTGGGTGTAAACTCTCTAACTTCATTTCTACTTGAGATATCGACTTGCGGGTTTTTGCATATTGTTTCTTATGTATTCCAAAGAGCTGATTAGATTTTGGGGGAAACGATTGGGGATAAGGGGTAAAAATAGGGTAAAACTCCTATTTTTAGCGTTTTTTGTTTATAATTAAGGCAATTATTATTGTATTTGGTTAATTTAGCACTTATATAAAAGATAATTTTAAATTGGTCAAAAAAATTTAAAAACAACGTTTTCCTAAAACGCATTGTTTTCGAAATATTGGCGTTAAAAGCAGTAAAAGGTTTTAAAGATGCAGAATTTAAAATCAAACAAAACACCTAGTATGAAATTTGCAAACTAGATGGCTCTAGTGTACAATAGTGCCGGTGTTTTGACAGGGTGCTTGAAACGTTTCATCTAGTTTCCAGATAAAAAAATCTAAAACAAAATTTTATTTAAAAAATGACAAAAGTTATCAAAATTTGATAAAAACTTGAGGTAATACACAGAATTTAATGGATAATCTAAATATGTAAAACTATATGGGGTATTCCATTTAAAATTCAAAAGTTGTGGTCATTTCCGGTTAAAACGGAAGTGAAAAAAAATACGTTAGGTGATATAACTCAAAATGTGGTCTTATAGACACCGTATAAATTTAATTATTTTACCTCCAGGAACATAAAAAGTTAAAGGGGCGAGCCTTCTTTGAAAAACACCCGGTACTATCCCGGGTGTGTCATTTTTTAAATAAAATTTCGTTTTAGATTTTTTTATCTGGAAAATCACTAAATTTATTAATTTTGAATGCAATCTACTAAAAATAAAATTAATTAAAAAAAATATACTTATGTAGATATACAGTGCGTCCCCAAATCGACTTTTTTTTTTCGGATTAAAAAAAGCTGCTTTGCGATTTTGCCCTGCTTGCTTAAAAACCATTTTTTGTCAAAATAAAATGTTGAAAAATTGCAGGTGGCGCCAGATATCAGTGAAAGAGTAAAAAAAATTCAGGTAAACTTACCTTTCCGTAAAAGATACGAAAAAAAGGTATTTAAAAAATATATAATCAAAAATAAGAGCCGCATGCCAAAATTTAATAGTTTTTTATTTATTTATTTATTTATTTGGTGTTCAAGATACAGAGCCATGGAGAGCCCCAAATAAGCTTTAGGCTTGTGCTAGGGGCTCTCCATTAATTTTGATTAAAAAGTAGGTTATTTAACATCTGGAGCTTTACTTCATAAAATTGTTTTATTCAAAAAAATTTAAGCACTGGAAACTTGACACTAGTGAAATAATACTGCCGTGCTAAGCTGAAAGGTCATATACGCATACACATACACAGATAGGACCTTTCAGCTTAGGAAGGCAGAATATATATTACATACTAACTGTTAAATTGAATAACTGAGTGTCAGGCACTGACAAAAACAATTAGTACCTACTATATAGTGCTATAGCAAAATTTCCAGTGATTTTTTTTTAATAAAAAATTACGAGTTAAAATTATTGAAATTCGACATGCGGGTCTTATTTTTGATCACAAATCTATTTTTTAAATAACTTTTTTTCGTATCTGTTACGGAAAGGTAAGTTTACCTAAAAACTTTTTACTTTTTCACTGATATCTGGCGGCACCTACAATTTTTCAACATTTTATTTCAACAAAAAATAGTTTTTAAGCAAGCAGGGAAAAATCCCAAAGCAGTTTTTCTTAATTAAAAAAAATTATCATTTTGTTGGACATCCAAGTAATTCCGGGGACACACTGTACGTATAATACATATCCAAACTAAATTCTATATGTACTTATGAACAAATGGTCCTGAAAATTTAACATGTACTTCTTGATGAAGTGTATTATCCTTTGAGTTACGTCGACGTCTATTGTCTTTTTCACAAATGACATGTGTCTTGTATCCTCGCTTGTATCCTTCAGCTACAGAAAAAACGTTTTCATATTTTATTCCTTCTTCAACCTCATCAAATTTAATATAAGTTACCGACTCAATACTATTTTCCCGTTTTTTAGTTTTGTTCTTTAATTTTTGGATCTCTAGTTCTACATGATACCAGACAGCAAACTTCATGCACAAATATACTTGTGCAATAAACATGATTACATAAACAAATAAAACACTAGCCGCACACTTTGGTGACAAATTCTTAAAATCTCCACAAAATATTAGATACAATAAAGGCACAAGTATTATAAGCGTTTGTATTATATAGATAAGACTTTTGGACAAAATATAGGCATATCTTTCTAATGAAAATTACTTACAAATACTATTTATAAAATATAAAATCAAAATTAAATGTATACATTTAATTTTGATTCACGTTAGAGGTATGATCAAATTACCACATCGCGATAACAATAAAACAAAAAATAAACAACCGTGGAGATATGTAATGCTACGCATTATATACTATTTTCCTACGATCCTCTATGAAAGTGACATTAGCACACTCTTTTGTTCTTTAGAAAACGCCTCACATCGCACTAGTTTGATATTTTTATATCACACTCGTGTGATATTTATGTATGGAGGTTTGCCTAATTTTATTTAGAAATTTACCTCGTAGATTCTACGAATTTTATTCAGCTTGTTTTATAAACCGTTTTCCACCTTTCACCACAGCCTTTTATATCGTTTAAGTGTTTTAATCCAAATATTTCTGTTTTTCATGTCAAAAATAGAAACTATAGTTATAAAGTTACTATTTTGACCATTACTGTCTAGTCTAGACATTCTAGATCTTATAAAAATTACTTATTTTTTTATTTAGTTACCTTACATTACATAAAAAACATAAAAATACACAGTATTTTTCTTATGAAATGTAAAACAGTACAATTTTACTGTCTTATATGGCAGCATAACCACAGAAATCTAATTTAATAAGTGCCTATTCACAGTCTCGCATAAGAACATAAAACATAACAATGCGATGCCGTGATTGGCTTGATGCGCCGCCATGTATCTTGTAAGCCAATCACGGCATCGCATTCTTATGTTTTATATTCTTATCCAAGCTTCTGGATATGCCTTAGTGCCTATTCACAAGCTCGCATAAGAATATAAAACATAACAATGCGATGCTGTAATTGGCTTGATGGGCCGCCATGTATCTTGTAAGCCAATCACGGCATAGCCTTGTTATGTTTTATGTTCTAATACAAGCCTCCGGATATGCCTTTAAGCAAACTCAAGTTTGCATTTATTTAGGAATAGGCAACCCATTAAACAGCTATGTATTGTATTAAACATAAACCAAGAAAACTAATGCTAAATGAAAATCATATTGCCTGTTTAACATACCTACATTGTACACGGTGTATTTGAAATAGGGTCGGAAATTTTAACTGATGATTCTACATCATAAAATATGACAAAAAGTTCCTATAAACATATGTCTAAAAATGCGTCATAAGGGAGCTACGCCCCTTTGAATGTGGCTAAAAAAATCGGTTTTTATTTAATAACTCAGGAACCCTTTGAGATCTATCAACGAGGTTTTGCACGTCAACTAATCCTACCAAGGCCCGTTTTTATGTGTTATTTTCATGTACTTATTTCAACCAGGGGTGTGCGAAACGGGGAGGGCTTATCAGTTTTTTGTCCCAAACTTTTTTCTGTGTAACTTTTTTGCAATTTTATTTTTGTAATATGATTCCTCAGGTCAAAATACATAAAAAAGGTACTCTTGTTGTAATACTGTAGGATTAACCGTTTTCGAGAAAAATTTATTTGAAGGTGAAATTCCACGGTTCGAGAACGAAAAATTAAATACTAAAATGTTGAAAACCAAAATTTTAATGATGCAATGTTATTCTACATCAAAAACTAAGAAAAAAAGTTTCCATACATGTAGGTCGAAAAAACGATTTTAAAGCTACCATAGCGCTTTAAAAATGGTGCATATTTAGGAGACCATAGCTCCATTAGGATTGATTTTTGGAAGTACCTGTATATGAGGTTTTTTTCTTAGTTTTTGATGTAGAATAACATTGCATCATTAAAATTTTGGTTTTCAACATTTTAGTATTTAATTTTTCGTCCTCGAACCGTAGAATTTCACCTTCAAATTAATTTTTCTCGAAAACCGTTAATCCTACAGTATTACAACAAGAGTACCTTTTTTATGTATTTTGACCTGAGGAATCATATTTTAAAAATAAAATTGCAAAAAAGTTACACAGAAAAAAGTTTGGGACAAAAAACTGATAAGCCCTCCCCGTTTCGCACACCCCTGGTTGAAATAAGTACATGAAAATAACACATAAAAACGGGCCTTGGTAGGATTAGTTGACGTGTAAAACCTCGTTGATATATCTCAAAGGGTTCCTGAGTTATTAAATAAAAACCGATTTTTTTAGCCACTTTCAAAGGGGCGTAGCTCCCTTATGACGCATTTTTAGACATATGTTTATAGGAACTTTTTGTCATATTTTATGATGTAGAATCATCAGTTAAAATTTCCGACCCTATTTCAAATACACCGTGTATGCTATTTATAATTATTTTGTGCTTTGCTTTTCTTAAAAATTAGAAAATTTTAAAATAAGAAACTTCATATTTTTTCGGGATCGTAGGAAAAATAGTATACATAACTCGTTGGAAAGTGTATTTCTTCTGTCACTTTCCACACTAGTTATGTAATATATTATTACAGTAAATGGTATATTACATTTTCCCAAATACTTAAAAAAAAAATATTTTCAAAAAAAAAAAATATTTTTTTTTTGCAAAAGATCTTTTTTCTTTGGAAAAATTTAAAAAAAAAATCACATTCTTTAATTTTTTATTTTTTTTTTGCGAAAAACGAAAAATTATTCGATAAAAATCCACCCCCATAAAGAGGGTTAAACTACCTCCCAATCACCAAAAAAAAGTAGTAAATCGTAAAGTATCTCAAGAAAAATCGAGTTAAAGGGATCCAGTCAGTTATGTTTAATAAAATGTGAAAAAGTTGGGTATAAAATTCAATGCAAGTACCCCTAGTTAAGATTTTGTTTAAGGGGATGTTTAGCTTCTAGAACAATACATTTTTTTACATTTTTTTTACATTTTTGTTTAACCTCGTACTGTTCTACTTAATTAAGCATCCCCTAAGTCCAGAACTTGTGTAGGCTAGTAGTAGAGGGAACCACCTGCTTTAATTGACTTTTGAACCAATTTATAGGGAGTGTCCGCTTCACTTACGCCTTCGCCAAATTTTAATTATTAATTAACTGAAAAAGACAAATCGGCGCCGGTGAGAATCGATCGAACTCACGCTATTTGGGTAGTAAACTCATCAAGTACGACGCGGTAGTCCACTACACCAATCCTCCCACAATAAATCTTGCTTTTTGAAGAAGTTCATGACCAGACAAAAATTTTGAGCCCTTATAAGTTACATTTTATCAATTCCACTCTTTCGTATCTCAACTTTATTTTCGGTTCCTTGTCCTAATCAACTCTGTACATAATGACTGGTAACTTATAAAAACTCCACAAAATAAATAAAACGTAACTTATGAACGAATTGGAATAGTTAATTGGACTTTGTATATGTTATCATTCATCATATACAGAGGTAATTTGTGCAAAGAACCGATAATTGATTTTTTGAGATACGATGTTTCGACATTTACAGTGATATGCCATTAGTGTCATCTCGTAATTTTTTTGTGGACATTTAACACCTTCATTTGCTTCGTGTTACGAAAAAACAAAAATGCAATGATTGTAAAAAGGTTTATTTCAGAACACATATTAAAATATAAATTGATAATCTATTTTTTGAGATACGATGTTTCGACATTTACAGTGATATGCCATTAGTGTCATCTCGTAATTTTTTTGTGGACATTTAACACCTTCATTCGCTTCGTGTTACGAAAAAACAAAAATGCAATGATTGTAAAAAGGTTTATTTCAGAACACATATTAAAATATAAATTGATAATCTATAAAATAAGAAAAAGACAGATAATAAATAAAATTACAAATATGATATATTTTAAATATATTTTTAATATTTAAGTATAAATTTGCATTCTCCACAGACCTCCACACCTGAAACAAAATATATATACATAAAAATATATATTAGTATTCATTAAAATAAATTAAAAAATATATAAATTATTGTTGTGCTAATCACAAATATCTATAAAAGTTATTAGAGACTTTAACTTTGAGTACCTACCATTTTTTTTTTATATATCTACGCTTTTGAGCGATGTAGGTAAAATTAACCTGGATTCACAATTTTAAAAATTGGTGGTAACTTAGAGCAAATTTGGCTAGGTATTAAAAATTAAAATGATATCACTGCAATAGGTGTAGTCTATCGACCTCAAGAAATTAGTTATACTAGGTTTTGGGAGCTGTTTGAAGTAACTTTTTCTAACATTATTTTACATGCAAATGACGTAATATGCTTATGCGATTTTAACTCAAATTTATTAGTTTCTAACAGCCAGTCAAAATTTGTAACTCAGACTCTCGAAGGTATGGGCCTTAAGCAGGAGGTCTTTAAAGTGTTACACCAAATTAAAACCAAAGCTGTGGGATGTGATGGAATAAATATTTAAACAATTCAACTAAGCATCCCCCTTATTTAACTATTGTTTGAAAAATTATGTATTCCCTTCCTGCTGGAAGAAAGCTTTGGTTATACCGTTACCCAAAGATTCTGATCCCACTACCCTTGACCATGTTCATCCTATTAGCATATTGCCAACATTCTCTAAAGTTTTAGAAAAGGTTATTTAAACCCAGCTGCTTAAGCTTTTAGTAACTTAGAGCAAATTTGGCTATTTATTAAAAATTAAAATGATGTCACTGCAATAGGTGTAGTCTATCGACCTCAAGAAATTAGTTATACTAGGTTTTGGTAGCTGTTTGAAGTAACTTTTTCTAACATTATTTTACATGCAAATGACGTAATATGCCTAGGCGATTTTAACTCTGATTTATTAGTTTCTAACAGCCAGTCAAAATTTGTAACTCAGACTCTCGAAGGTATGGGCCTTAAGCAGGAAGTCTCTAAAGTGTTACACCAAATTAAAACCAAAGCTGTGGGATGTGGTGGAATAAATATTCAAACAATTCAACTATGCATCCCCCTTATTTAACTATTGTTTGATAAATTCTGTATTCCCTTCCTGCTGGAAGAAAGCTTTGGTTATACCGTTACCCAAAGATTCTGATCCCACTACCCTTGACCATGTTCATCCTTTTAGCATATTGCCAATCTTCTCTAAAGTTTTAGAAAAGGTTATTCAAACCCAGCTGCTTAAACTTTTAGTAACTTAGAGCAAATTTGGCTATTTATTAAAAATTAAAATGATGTCACTGCAATAGGTGTAGTCTATCAACCTCAAGAAATTGGTTATACTAGGTTTTGGGAGCTGTTTGAAGTAACTTTTTCTTATATTATTTTACATGCAAATGACGTAATATGTTTATGCGATTTTAACTCAAATTTATTAGTTTCTAACAGCCAGTCAAAATTTGTAACTCAGACTCTCGAAGGTATGGGCCTTAAGCAGGAGGTCTCTAAAGTGTTACACGAAATTAAAACCAAAGCTGTGGGATGTGATGGAATAAATATTTAAACAATTCAACTAAGCATCCCCCTTATTTAACTATTGTTTGATAAATTCTGTATTCCCTTCCTGCTGTGCTGGAAGAAAGCTTTGGTTATACCGTTACCCAAAGATTCTGATCCCACTACCCTTGACCATGTTCATCCTTTTAGCATATTGCCAACATTCTCTAAAGTTTTAGAAAAGGTTATTCAAACCCAGCTGCTTAAACTTTTAGTAACTTAGAGCAAATTTGGCTATTTATTAAAAATTAAAATGATGTCACTGCAATAGGTGTAGTCTATCGACCTCAAGAAATTAGTTATACTAGGTTTTGGTAGCTGTTTGAAGTAACTTTTTCTAACATTATTTTACATGCAAATGACATAATATGCCTAGGCGATTTTAACACTGATTTATTAGTTTCTAACAGCCAGTCAAAATTTGTAACTCAGACTCTCGAAGGTATGGGCCTTAAACAGGAAGTCTTTAAAGTGTTACACCAAATTAAAACCAAAGCTGTGGGATGTGATGGAATAAATATTCAAACAATTCAACTATGCATCCCCCTTATTTAACTATTGTTTGATAAATTCTGTATTCCCTTCCTGCTGGAAGAAAGCTTTGGTTATACCGTTACCCAAAGATTCTGATCCCACTACCCTTGACCATGTTCATCCTATTAGCATATTGCCAACATTCTCTAAAGTTTTAGAAAAGGTTATTCAAACCCAGCTGCTTAAACTTTTAGTAACTTAGAGCAAATTTGGCTATTTATTAAAAATTAAAATGATGTCACTGCAATAGGTGTAGTCTATCGACCTCAAGAAATTAGTTATACTAGGTTTTGGTAACTGTTTGAAGTAACTTTTTCTAACATTATTTTACATGCAAATGACATAATATGCCTAGGCGATTTTAACACTGATTTATTAGTTTCTAACAGCCAGTCAAAATTTGTAACTCAGACTCTCGAAGGTATGGGCCTTAAGCAGGAAGTCTCTAAAGTGTTACACCAAATTAAAACCAAAGCTGTGGGATGTGATGGAATAAATATTTAAACAATTCAACTATGCATCCCCCTTATTTAACTATTGTTTGAAAAATTCTGTATTCCCTTTGGTTATAAAGTTACCCAAAGATTCTGATCCCACTACCCTTGACCATGTTCATCCTTTTAGCATATTGCCAACATTCTCTAAAGTTTTAGAAAAGGTTATTCAAACCCAGCTGCTTAAATTTTTAGTAACTAACATTATTATTCTTTCAACACAGTCTGGGTTTTAGCCTGGCCTTGGACAAGACTATGCTGATGCCATTTACATGAATAATAGTGCCATAAAGTTTTAGGATAATGTCAAAAATCTCGGCCTAACTATTGACCATGAAATACGTTTCACAAAACATATTTCCAAGTTTTTAAGTAAGGCTTATTTAAATCTTCGGCTTATATATCAAAGTATAGAACATCTTAGCAAAAAACATAAAATTATGTTATGAGATTCCTTTGTTCTATCACAATTTAACTTTTGTGATGTAATATATGGTCCTTGTTTAACCTTATTTGACAAAAACCGTATTCAAAAAATTCAGTACTCTTATCTCAGTTTAATACATGGAATTCCAAGGAGCCAGCACATTAGTCATACATTAAAACTCACAGAATGGTTAAATATGGAAGATCGTAGGTTTGGAGCCAGCACATTAGTCATACATTAAAACTCACAGAATGGTTAAATATGGAAGATCGTAGGTTACATTTTTTTAAATTCTAGTGAAAAAAAAACCTAATTAATTATTATTATTATTATTATTATTATTATTATTATCTTTATGTATTTTTATTTTCAACAATTATATTATGTTTAAAAATATGGGTAGATTTAGTTTTAGAACACACTGTAAAATATACATTTATGTACCATAATATAGTTTTTTGTTGTTTGACCTTTGGTATTTATATAGTTATAACTCTTTTATAATACGCCATTGTATCCTTAAAGTATGGTTATTTCCCTGTGTCATAATACTGGGATACACATCTTTAACATAGTTACGCCGCCATGAATAATAACCATCACGGGATGGTTAAGAAAGTGTGCCATTAATCTTTAAAAACGTTTTTTTAAAAAAACGCACGCCACTGGTTTGGTCACAAGAGGATGTACAAAATAAAAATACATTATTGCGGTAAAATAGGTTAATATGCCAAAAAAGTTAATAAATAAAAATATAAAACTACACTGAAAAAAATCAAAATTAAAAATATTGTCTGGCGACCTATTTTAATTTTGGTCTTAAATGAAAGCTTATGATGTAAGGAATCAATTAATACTAGTTTCCCGAAGGGCCATTTTTTAGCTATTTCACAAAAAAATCACACCGTGTTACATAAGGACACTAATTTTCTAATTTTAATTACCAAGTTTGAAGAGTCGAAATAGATCTACACAGTTTCAAAATTATCTGGGTGCTTTAAAGTAACCAGATTTAAATGTACCCGGATATTTTCAACTCTGCTAGTACAGTTGGACCCACAAAAAACGCAAGATTTAAATATGCCAATGTCAATTTTACTAATTATTTTATAGTTTAAGTAAGATTTTAAGAAATAGGTTGATTAATTCGACAATTAATTGTCAGTTTTTCAAAGTTTATTACAGAAAATGCGAATAATGTCGAATATTAAAAAAAAAATAATAATAATAATAAATAATAAACTGAAAAAACATTTAGAATATTTAATCAAATCAAAAATTAAAACAAAATATTTAGTAAATCTTATGAAAAAATAAAAATTTGAACTTTACTAACCAAACATATAATTTATGAAAATTATGATTTTCGTTTAAAAAAAGGTTTTTCCGGAGGTTTTTTTCGCTTTTTTAATCTTGGAACTATCGATGCGGCGACGGGCGATGGTTTTTGACCCAGGAAAATTTGTATTGTTTATAGCATGCACCGCTTCTTGTAAATGGTATTCTCTCAAATAATTAAGTAAATTTTCATCCTGTTTGATATCTTCTTTCTTTCCGACTCTGCACGCCCTTTCCGCCCCCATCTATTTTTTCTTCAATCTTAACCATTATTCTTTTTTCTATGATCTTAACACAACTCTCCGAAACACTAAATAACCTTGCCACAATTAAAGGTCTCTATAGAGATCACTAGCCACAATCATTTCCTTACATCCTGCTTCCAATATACTAATAGTTTGAGATTTCTTAACATTTCTTAACGCATTTCTAATTACTTTATAATTATTATAAGTAATTTTGACAAATATTGTCAACATGACAACGGCTTTGTTTGTATTGTAATTATTGAATTTACGCAACTAAATTTTCAATCTTGTTTTTTCTTTCGGATTCAACTGTACCTATCGAATCGATAGTAATGATACTTACTGACAAGATCTCAGCCATCTTTGATCCCATGCCCTGATTGCTGCCGTTCTGGTAACTGAAACTGTACCTGCTGCACAACCACATCTGACACACTGCTTGATAACTCTGGGCGTACTTCCCAAGAACAGGTGCCTAATGGAATCCACGGTCTGGCCGGTATGAGCATCGGTACCACTGGCCAAACATTCTGGTTCGTTATTAAACTCCAACTAAAGTAATGGATTAATAAAATTATAAATGGGGTAAATTTCACTTAAACGCAATAGTTTTATTTCTCGTTTTTTCTTTATTTTATTTTTTATATACAGGGTGATCATAAACTGACATGCCAAAATTTAAGAGGTGATTATGCATCCAAAAATATCAAAGAAAGTTCCTATAAGGGTTAATCCGCAAACGAGCTCTAAGGGAGCTGCGGCCCTTTAAAATTGTAATAAAAATAAGTTTTTTAATTAATAACTCTGGTACCCTTTAAGCTAGAGCGACGAGCTTTTGCATGTATACTAGTATAAATAAGGGCAATAAGTTTATGTTAATTTATTTTTTTGAATTTATCCAGAGGCGTCCCTAGTCCGAAAATGTATTAAGCTTATCACATGTTTGCCCAGAACTTTTTTATGTGTACTTTTATTGGATTTTTTGTAAAAAATATGGATTCCTTGAGTAAAAATACATAAAAAATGTCATTAGTGTAACACTGTAGAAGCAACCGTTTACAACAAAAATGCAATTAAGAGGAAGAAACATTTTGTGCCACCAAAAACGTTACTTTTTAAAAGGCTATTACTCCTTTAATATTAAATTTAGGTGTTTTTGGTGAAGAATGTTTTGCTCAGTTTTAAATGAAGAATCGCCCTGTAGCATTAAAATTTTATTTATGCTTTTTTTGTTTTCCATTTAATATGTCATCTTCGACCGGTCGTAGCTCCCTTAGGGCTCATTTCCGGACCAACCTTTATAGAAACTTTATTCATATTTTTGGATGTAGAATCATCTCGTAAATTTTGGCATGGCAGTTACTGATCCTCCTGTATGTGACCCTGCACAAAGAAAGCCACATAGTGTGTCAAATTTACGTATTTCTTTTTTGTCGGATTCTTATGTAAAAAACTTCTTTACATAAGAGTCCGAAAAAAAAGTAATACGTAAGTTTACACTAGATGAGTTTCTTTGTGCAGGGTCACATATATTTATATTTTTATTTTATATTAGTATATTAAAGAAAATATGAGAAATAAGACTATTTCGTTTAAGTTTATTCTATTTCCAAACTCCTACTTGGGTAAATATGGCTAATAAATTGGAAAATGTTTAGATAATAACTTTTTTCTATTTTTTTTTTTTAATGTAAGTTACGATATTTAAGGCTTAGTAAGTGTCATAGATTTGCATTGCTTAGGGTCGACAAAAAGGGTCATATGGATATTGATCTAGTCAGGCTTAAGGATTCCCTGTCCCCCTTTCAACTACATTAATTAGAATTAATTATATTTACCTGAAGAGGTAGTATTTGTTGAGTCAATTGTGGCGAAGCTAAGGCTATTCGCGAATTTGACTGCTGAAGGGGTTGAATTTGCACTTGGCTTGGAAGCAAACAGCACTCATCTGAAAATTAGAAACATTGTAGTTAAAAGAAATAGAAGGGTCTTTTATATCCCAATTTTATAAAAAAAATACCAGAATGTAGGAACAACATCAACAACTGCCCGATTTAACTCTGTTAGATTACTATCCCTTTTCTATAATTGTTTACCATGTACCCGATCTTTTTAACTTTCAATGTTGTTCATTCATAACTTTTCTATTATTTAGTTTTGTTCAGATTTTTATTTAAAACTAGAGAAGTTTCATATAAAAATTATCATATTATCATATTAACCTAATCCCGTATTACCCCATAAGGGAACGTTCAAGTGTTACGTAACCCCCCATACAGGGGGGTGTTAGGGGGGGGGGGGTAGCCAACATATAAAATTTCTACAGCCTTTAATAACGCGAGAACCAGGGTATAAAGTGTATGAATTTTGGTACAATTTTTACCCCATAAGGGAACGTTCAAGTGTTACGTAACGAAAATTGTACCAAAATTCATACACTTTATACCCTGGTTCTCGCGTTATTAAAGGCTGTAGAAATTTTATATGTTGGCTACCCCCCCCCCCCCCTAACACCCCCCTGTATGGGTGTTAGGGGGGGGGGTAGCGAGAAACGGGGTGTGAAGTGTATGAATTTTGATACAATTTGCGTTACGTAATACTTGAACGCTCCCTAAAAATATATATTATGTATAATTATATTATATATTTTTTCCTGCTACACAAAATGATTTTCTTGGTATTTAATACTACCAACTTATACTCTATACAAATAAAAATTAAGTCCCTGCTATTATTTAAAACTTTGCTGGCAGCATATGGTGTTTTTTACAACCCCCATTTATCTCTTATTAACCCTCTCTCCCCTAGGTTTTTATTTAGCAAAAAAGCATTTTTTTTTATTCTGTTTATCTGCCATGCAAAGCCCTAGGATTGTACCGCAATGTAAATAAATAAGTGCTCACCAATTAAGCTGTCATCAGGTTCATTCACATTTTGTACCAATCTGCTTAAAAGCCTAAATATTAATGCTAAAACGTCTAAGGTTCCATCAGATTTAATAAAGACAGGCAAACATGCAGGCCTTAAAAGTCCCCAAATTCTTATTAGCACCAGCATTTCTCTTAACATATTTAGGGCTTTTACGTCTCTCAGAAGTTCGTAAGGTTTGCCAACTGAAGGCCGACTATCGGGAAGTTTAATCAGTAAGTTGAGGGCCAAATCGGCTACCCACTGAATGAGCTGTTGAAGACTTTGCAATGTGGAGGGCTCGACAGTGAACTCTTTCGCTTCCAAGTTCATCAGTACTTTGTCAACGTCACTTTGACCTTCGCCAATAACGTCTAAAATAAATTAAAAAAGTATTAGTTGTCAACCCGTATTATATTTTAGAACCGTTCTTGATTTTAGGACATAACACTAGGCAACACGGTTTCTTGCCCTGATTGGAGTCATATGTTTTTTAACTATATTTGGGTCGCTGAAACCGAATCTGGCCTGAGAATATTTCTATTACCTAAGTTTTCTGAGAAAAATGAATTGAAAAATCATTATTTTATCCCTCTTTTGTTCTAAAATCATGGGAGATAAAAATATTCCAAGGACAAATTTAGATTCGGCGACTCAATATTAATTAAAAAATACCCAACTTAAAACATGGAAACTTTAAATTCATAGGTAGAATAAATAGAGATATTATAAAAAATGTATAATGTGACAAAACTAAGTAGGGGTGGAGGGTAAGAAGGATGGATAAGGGGACAAGCTTATCGCCACGTACTCATGTTAAAAATTGTCAAAAATCATTACTAGAGGGTCAAAAATGAACTAAAAAATGTTATGTAATATGGTTCTTATGTAATAAAGTAACATTTTTATGATGTAGAACCATTAAAAAAACAAACAAAATTGATGTAGAACCATTAAAAAAACAAACAAAATTACACGATATTTTGTTTTACAAATTATTTTTAAATTGGCCTAATTGCCTGTACTAAAATTTAAAAAATAAGACGTGCTGGATTTTTTTTAAGGTCAAATTTGGATTCTGCGCCTTTAAATTGATAAGAAAAATATATTTTTTGGTATCGGGAAAAAGTGTACTTTCATTTTGTTTCTTTTTCATTTATTTACTTTTTACGAACAAACTAAGCAAAATAAAAAAAAAATTGAATAAATATTTTTATAGAGAATTTTATAATCTACAAATTAAGTCCTATAAAATTTTTATACAGATTTGATAGTTTTGCCACGAAAGAGCAATTAAGTAAACTCTGCACTTTCTTTTTAAGCTTTTTATTTTTTTTTCGCGTACTTACTCTGACAGTAGGTCCTTGGCATATATATTTTTGAGTTCCTCGTATTTTTTTAAATATACCCTAAAATTTTCAAAATCCTACTCTTTTTTTAAGATTTTGAAAAAAAAGTCATTATTTCCTGGACTTATATCTCAAAAAATTTAGGTGCTGAAATTTTTCTAAGGTCAGATTGGGTTTCTACGCCCTCGAATTAGTAAGAAAAATTTACTTTCCGATCGGGGCAAAAAAAAAAGTTGAGATTTGTTGCCTAGCGTAATTATTCAAATAACTTACTTGCTAAAGAATCCGCGGGGCTTTTTTTCTCATGTATATTCATCTCACTAGGTCTCAATAAACTCTTAAACGCCGTAGAAATACTATGCAACATTAAAAACTGCGTGAGATCGTTCGCCTTGCTCTGTCCTTGCAAACTTAATCTATATAGGGACGTTTTAATACACAAATATTGAACGTAGAAAAACTGCTGAATCGGAGCGGGTTGCCTATTGAAACTTTCCGTCAGTCTATCACATAAAGGATCCAACATACCGGGCCTTAAAACATCAAAAATACAAATATTAAAAAACTATTAATCCCTTATAAAGAACTTACATATGAAGAGTCAACTAACATAAGGGCTCATTTTTTGCGAAATAATTTTTTGCTTGAAACGGGTACTACTCAACGTACTTTATCGCTCTAGTTAATAAAAATTCCTAATATGTTACTAGAAGTGGCAAAAAAATGTATTGGAAAATAAGGTTAGGGGTGAAAATTTTAATAATATTTACCGTTAACTATATTTAACTCAAAAGGTTATGAACCTATTTAAAACTAGAAAAGACAAGACAAGATTTTATAAAAAAAAACAATCTTGTAATAAACGCTTAAACGTGTGGCCCACGTGGGTAAAGCTTTTTTAATAATCTGTTTTTTTTTTGCCCCACCCAAATATTTACCGTAAACTATTGTTGATTAAAAAAGGCTTATGAACCTATAATTAACTTAAAAGAGGTTATGAACCTATTTAAAACTAAAAGGACAAGATTTTATAAAAAAAACAATCTTATAATAAACGCTTAAACGTGTGGCTCACGTGGGTAAGGCTTTTTTAATAATCTGTTTGTTTTTTGCCCCACCCAAATATTTACCGTAAACTATTGTTGATTAAAAAAGGCTTATGAACCTATACTTAACTTAAAAGAGGTTATGAACCTATTTAAAACTAAAAAAGACAAGATTCTATAAAAAAACAATCTTATAATAAATGCTTAAACGTGTGGCCCACGTAGGTAAGGCTTTTTTAATAATCTGTTTGTTTTTTGCCCCACCCAAATATTTACCGTAAACTATTGTTGATTAAAAAAGGCTTATGAACCTATACTTAACTTAAAAGAGGTTATGAACCTATTTAAAACTAAAAAAGACAAGATTTTATAAAAAAAAACAATCTTATAATAAACGCTTAAACGTGTGGCCCACGTGGGTAAGGCTTTTTTAATAATCTGTTTGTTTTTTGCCCCACCCAAATATTTACCGTAAACTATTGTTGATTAAAAAAGGCTTATGAACCTATACTTAACTTAAAAGAGGTTATGAACCTATTTAAAACTAAAAAAGACAAGATTCTATAAAAAAACAATCTTATAATAAACGCTTAAACGTGTGGCCCACGTAGGTAAGGCTTTTTTAATAATCTGTTTGTTTTTTGCCCCACCAAAATATTTACCGTAAACTATTGTTGATTAAAAAAGGCTTATGAACCTATACTTAACTTAAAAGAGGTTATGAAACTATTTAAAACTAAAAAAACAAGATTTTATAAAAAAAACAATCTTATAATAAACGCTTAAACGTGTGGCCCACGTGGGTAAGGCTTTTTTAATAATCCGTTTGTTTTTTGCCCCACCCAAATATTTACCGTAAACTATTGTTGATTAAAAAAGGCTTACGAACAACCATATAAGAAATGCGTGGCTTAGGCCCTTTTGAAATTAAGGGTATTGTTTAGACACTTATTTCAAGTTTTTTTTTTGTTAAAATCTGGATAAAACGATGTAAACAATCAAACAATATTAAAATATAATTAAATACAATTGGAACAAAAATGAATCAGATTTTTGCTTCCCTGTAAAATAATAATTTTATCCAATACATACAGATAATAAAACAATTACCAGCTTTATTTTAAATAGATAAACTCAATAACATCTCCCGCGTGGCTTTTACTTTATTGAGTGGATAATTATTTATTTTACCCACTCAACTGTCACTTGTCAAATTATTTTCTTGTAAATGTCATTAAAATTTTTAATAAAAATATGAATTCCTAAGCTATTTATTGGATAAAACCTTGTATGGCGCTCATGGGTAAACCGATATTGCCCTCTCGAAAATTAACTTGCTTGGCTGACGCCTCGCAGGTTAATTTTCTCATGGGCAATATCTTACTTTACCCACTAGTACCATAAATAACTATTGTGGGTTAGGCCCTTATGTTAGTTGCACTCTTCATTTGTTCTTCAAAGGGATCATTACTTGAACAGTTTAATATAGTAAAAAACACCTTGGAAGATCCAATTATTGTAAGCTATAAATAAATACAAAAGTACCTTAAAACTAGTAGTAAGTCCAACCAATCCAAGCCACTTACAAGACAATATTCTAAGAGAGTTGTGCAATATGGAACACTTAGGGGAGCATTACTCTCTATCTGGGGCGGTAACTTAAACAAATGAAGACTGTCGTCAGAGTCTACTATTAACAAAACATTTCCAAGCCAAGACATGTCAATGTTTGATATTTTAGTATCGACTTTTTGATATTTGGCGTTTGGTTCTTCGAGGTATCTGGGCATAACTGACAGTTTTGTGTTGACTATTGGTTTAAGTGTGTCCCTGTATAGACAGTGAATGGTATTGTCTGAAAACGTTGCAACTACATATCCACTGGATATGCTGTTAACCAGACTTAGTTTGCTGGTTGATAAAGAGGTTACTTTACTGGTATACTGGAAGTGACATTGATATTGCCATAACTGAAAAAAAAACCTAAATGAAATAGTTTGAAAAATTCATGTCTCATCTCGTTCCATGCAACAATTTATTCAATACATACATTTTTATTGTTAACAAATTATTGGAGGGTACATGGGAAAAGCGACGAAAGTCACATTGTGCATAAGGTCACTTTCATGAAACAAGAGAAAAAATCAAAGCTTTTTAAAATACTTCTACTTACTTTAATAAATTGAGTTCTAAAAAAAGTTTGATTTTTCTCTTGATTTTGTAAAATGTATTACATGTAAATGAAAAATGTTACTTTTACTTTTTTTACTTAATATTTAAAAACTATCAATAATTAATAAATATTTAATTACTTTTTTTGATAAATGAATAAATTTGAAAACTAGAAATATACATTATATAGTTATTAAGGTTCATATGTAATTTTAACACACCATCAAAGTCCGAAATTTCTCTAAAGTGTCCGATATATGGGACCGTTACCTTATTATCAGACCAAATTACAATGTAAATTTTGTACTTAACACAACCATTTTTGGTTCTTGGGAAGAGCTAAGCTAACTCCTTTTTATGTATGTACCGGGTGTCCCAACTCTATTTACCCAGTGATTTTCTCGAAAACTAAAAGAGATAATCAAGTTCTGCGAAAACCATCTTAAATTAGACAACTTAAGCTATCTTTTAGCATATATTTGATACTTTCAGCTTTTAAAATGTGGGCAGGGGGGCATGGGGGGGAATTTTTTTAAATGAAAAGGGGGGTCGTGTGATACATCATTTTAAGGAAAATAAAATTCTCTATTGTGTTGTATATTTTTTAATTTTTGAAACAATTTTTTTAAGGTTTTGATTTTTTTAATTTTTTGTGCTAAAAAATGCGATTTTTTAAGTTTTTTTATTGTAAATTTTTATTTATGTCAATTAAAATTAGTTTAAAAGTATAATTTACGTTTTTTCATCATGAAATTAGTAATTTTTAAAAAATTGTTTGATTTTTTAGAGAAATTTTAGCAAAAATACCCATTTTCAACCCTATTTTAAACAAACAAAAAAAATGTTCAAAAAAATAAAAAATATATAGTTAAATGGAAAATTTTATAAGCTTTGATATGATGTATCACACGACACCCCTTTCCATTAAAAAAAAATGTCCCTCTATGCCCCCCTGCCCACATTTCAAGAGCTGAAAGTATCAAATATATGCTAAAAGATAGTTTAAGTTGTCTTATTTAAGAAAGTTTTCTCAGAACTTGATTATCTCTTTTAGTTTACGAGAAAATCGCTGGGTAAATAGAGTTGGGACACCCGGTATATAAATTGAATCTACCCTGCTGAAAATGACGGGTCTGGGCGGGTATAAATGGTGCATAAACCGGACTTGAGGGGATGAAATTCACCCGCTCAAGTCCGGTCTATGCAACATTTATACCCGCCCAGACCCGTCATTTTCAATAGGGTAACTTTAAAACTTACCACTGTGTTAAAAAATTGTGGCGTTTCGGAATTACCCAAGGCTTTGTGAACTGGTAAAGCTTTCTCTCTCAACTCCCAAACTTGCAAACAGCTCATTTTTTCGCTACTAGCTGCGACCACTAAAGAGTCTGCATCTTCCCTCATTATCCACTTAATATGGCTGACTTGGCAGTATTTATCTTTTGCCACTTGGTTTACTAAAACATTTAGAGAACTAGATATGTCAAAAAAATAAGATGGATTTATATTTATTTTGCACCCGTATCTGCAAATTATAATTGGAATATAAAAAATAATAATTTGAAATTTAAAATAAACTCCGCGCAAAATCTATCTTATGTTGATTTGTTTCTTGTTTTATGGTTAGTAGAAGAAAAAGGAGGAGGTTATCAATTCGACGTGTGACTTTGTTTTTTTTTATGTTTGTTCCCGTTTAACTTTGGAACGGATGAACGGAATTGGATGAAACCTTTTGCAACTTAAAGAGGGCATTCATGAGGTGGTCCTGTTTTAATTTGACGCTCGGATAATGCCGGGTAAGCCGGATAATTAAGATAAATCTAATCAATTTAACGCAATTTCACTTAAAAACGCCTTAATTTGGTTCTACTACCAGCCAAATTTTTAGAGAAATATCGGATAACTCGGATTAGCTGGATAACTTGATTAAGGGGTCACTTAAATATTACGGCACACTGAAAATCTTTTAAATGACGCTAAACTTGATTCTCTGGACCTGTAATATTAAAATACCAAGAGAAAATGATAAATGTTGTGATTTTACCAAAAGGCGTTGTTTGATTATTACTTAACGCTTAAAGTTTAACAAGATTTTCTTTAGTATTTCGTTTAAAATAAGGTTGGTTGGACTCTTGGGCGCTGAAATAAAAATATTACTTTTATTTTTTAGAAATTTATCTTTAAGATAATGAGGTCACAATGCACTAACAGTGCGTTGTACGTCAGCAGCTTGCCGAGATGGAAGGAGAACTATAATTTAGCTTAGAAGACGTTACAAATCTACAAGTTCTGTGTCTCTAAAAAGTAAAAAAATTAAAACTTTTCTCAAAAAAAATGAACCGACTTCTATGTCTCTAAAAAGAAAAAAAGAAAAAATACTTAAGTCGGTGCCAATTTCATAGCAAACAATAATAGAATAAAAAAATTATTGTTAGTAATTAATTTAGGGAATGGTGAAATTGGCACTGACTTAAGTATTTTTTATTTTTTACTTTTTAGAGACATAGAAGTCGGTTCATTTTTTTTGCACAGTTTTTTGTTATAATTTTAAACAAACAATTTTAAAAAATATTTTCTTATGGAAGACGTAAGAACTAAAACTGACAGTCAATTTAAACTAAATACCAGAAATTATCAAAAACTCCATGAGTGATAAAAATAAACGTTAAATAAAAAAAAATAACTGTCAGATTTTCCTAATACTATATAAAATGAAATAATTTACAATAAAATGACGCATAAAAATTTGAAAACAATGTTATATTTTTGAAAAAAAAAATAATAAAATAATTTATACCCCCCCCCCAATAGTGGTGTTATTGGAGGTAGCCAAAATATAAAATCTCTACAGCCTTTAATAACGCGAGAAACGGGGTATGAAGTGTATGAATTTTGGTCAACTTTAGGTGAATCACCTTGATAACTTAAATAATAAATATTAGGAAAACTTACTCATAGCCTCTTTTGGAGCTTCAAATAAAAAGAAACTTAATAGTGATTGACTTGTAATAACGCATTTTTCATCAACTTTTTTTACAGTAACCTTATAGCACTGGATTGGCATAGATGGGTCCCCACTGCTAACTGCCAGCAAAAAATGTCCATCTGAAAAAGAGAAGGTAATAATTAGTTCTTCAACCCTAATAACTTTTTTATTCGATTGATTCTAAAAGCGGCACTTATTGTTCAATGAACAATGTTCATGTTTTACGGGCGAAAAGTTGAACTTTGTGGCCCGCTAACTAAAACTTGTTATTTTTAAGCTTTTTAAAAGAAGTTGCTTTACCTTTACTGTAATATTTATAAAGAAATAAGACCTTTTGGTCACTTTTAGTCTTGAACTAACTGTTCTTTTTGACCAGATACAGTTATTATAATCATTACATACAAAATAAAAATTTCTTCTATAACATAACCTCAAAATATATGTTAACTGATTAATCTGTATTCATCCACTAAAATAACTTAAAAATACAAAATTTCAATTGTAAAATCAATTTCAATATTTATAATATTCATAGAACAGTTTTGGAAGTATTATTATTTTCATAACCCACATTTTAACAGAAATATTAATCACCAAGCTATAGCTTTTTTAGTTTGAAAATTAAACCGCACGCAAAAGAAACGATTCAATAGTTTTTTTAGCGATTTGATTGTATAGAAATTTGTCATGGATAACGAGATAAGTAATAAGGCAGGAAAAAGAAATATTTTTTGCAATTTAAAATTAAGTATATTTTAATAATTTGTTATAATTAGTAACAATCGAATAAAAAATATTGTATAATACACGGGCAAAAAGTTAAATTTCGATTTCGTAGGTTTATTACCCTCGGGCCAGCCCTATCGGCCGGCCCTCGGCTTCTAAAAACCTACTCAATCGAAAAACTTAACTTTTCGCCCTTGTATTATAAATAACTGTTTATGCACAGATACATTTTATAGATCAGGTCGAACTTTATTATTGTTTTATTTTTTGCTGATTTTAAATTTATATACAGGGTGTCCCAACGAAGCCCACTCGGTCGATAAGTTGTATGGTTTTAAAAAAGGCACATTCTAAAAATATTTTAAAATACAGGATGTATACAGGATGGTCCTCATAGGGTGGGTAACATCCGACTTATTTTTTTAAATGGAATGGTATATTTTTTATTATGTCATCTTACTTGTCGTTAAAATACCTTTATTTTAATATTATATTATATGGGTCTATTGTTTATAGTTTTTGATATATATATATATATTTTTTTTTTGAGAAAAAAATGCATTTTTAGTGATGAGATAAAACCTGCTTCAATTTCTTTAGGTACTTTTTGTCAAAAATTAATAACATTTTGCAAGCTTATCTTAAAAGGGTGTATCTAATTACTTTATGTACAAAAAATAAAATGTTTTATACAGGGCGTTCAAAATTAATTTTCAAACTTTTGGATTTTCAAACATAAAAAAATCAATTTTTTTAAATGGAATGCTATATATTTTATTAACTAAAAGGTGCACCTTTGTACGCTTTGATATAGAGACTTAAAATTTGTACCAAGGGTTGTTTGTTCCAAATTTCAAGTCTCTATTTAAAAACGTTCTTGAAATATCATCCTGTAAAGTTTATTCTCAAAGGACTGGCACCTTTGCACAGACTATACTTACTTTTTCCATAACAAATGTCTGCAGTCTTAACAAAAATTCTTGTGGGTCCCAAACTTTCCGTGGAAATCACCATAGGTGTTTGACTTGTGGATTGTGGCAGCAGTATGGCAGCCAGCATTCCTGTGGTTGTTAACAGAAGAGCTCCATTTGCAGGCCTGCCTCCAAATTGTTTAACAGAACATGCAAATTTCACATGCTGGAACTTATCTATGTAGGAAGAACTATCTTTCTTCTCAGTATTCAGACAAATCTAAAAATAAACATATTTTAATCTTTTAAAAATGATTTCAATACATAAAAATATAAAAATTAAATATACACCGAAAAAATATATAAAATCAAGTTATAAGCGAAAAGAAACCATATTGCACCCTGGCTTCAAAAGTGACACAACTTGGTTCAAAAGCTCTATAGTGGTCCTAAATCAACGAACGACGTTGACAGATCTCATGTCTAAATTTTTTGTCGCACAGTGTTATTTTAATAAAAATTTTGATTTCTTTTTTATGGCCTTTACAGTAAAATCTTAAAAACTCGTCCTTGGTAAATAATGTTAAATATATATTAATATTAATATAATTAATACAACGTATGTCAAGTTTTTCTCATAACGCATGAAAGAATAAGAATCCTACTTTAATGTAAGCCTTAAGAAGGCTTTAATGTCCAAACCATATTGCACCCTGGCTTCAAAAGTGACACAACTTGGTTCAAAAGCTCTATAGTGGTCCTAAATCAACGAACGACGTTGACAGATCTCATGTCTAAATTTTTTGTCGCACAGTGTTATTTTAATAAAATTTTTGATTTCTTTTTACAGTACAGCCTTTACAGTAAAATCTTAAAAACTCGTCCTTGGTAAATAATGTTAAATATATATTAATATTAATATAATTAATACAACGTATGTCAAGTTTTTCTCATAACGCATGAAAGAATAAGAATCCTACTTTAATGTAAGCCTTAAGAAGGCTTTAATGTATTCTAATAGTATTCATATATCCATTTAAAAAACACTAAAAATAGTATATTATTTACCAAGTGAGAGAAGTTTAACATTTTTGACCTGCGTCAAATTGCGGGATGAGCGCGCTAGCGCGAAGCCCGCAAGACGCGGTCTAAAATGTTAAATCTTCACTCACGTGGAAAATATAGTATTTTTTTCACTACCAGTACAATTAATTAGCTATTTATTTATTTATTTTACTAAAATTTAATGAAAAAGCTTATAAATTTAAAATATCACGCTGGCCGTTCGCGGCCATTAATAAAACAAATGAATAACTTGACATTTCTGGCTGAAATTTTCTGCTGATCTTCTAAAATTATTAAGTTAGAGTGTTTCCGTGTTAAGTGTAATAAAATATATAAAAAGGGAAAGTGAAATGCAAAGTGATGATTTTGGTACTTCCCCAGAAATAAGGGGACAGGCGAAAACTGCGAGGGATAGTCTATTGCCTCAAAAATCAATATATGGTTGTTGTACCTCTAGTAATCTACAACAGTAATATATGGGTTGTATAATCTATGGTTAAATATGATTTTCACTTTTTGAAGTGTTTTTTGTAAAACGTGTTTTATAGGTACTAATTTAGTTAATATTTTTTAATTTATCATGCAATAAATAAATTTGGTGCCTAAAGACACTTGTAAATAGCATATAATTTAATAATCAAGTGAAACGTCAGATGCCAAAACAGCTGAATAAAAATTCATTATTAACCATGCTGCAATTTCATTATTTTTAGAACCTCTGACGTCATAGGTAGAGAAATAATATTTCTACCAATGAAAAGAACAGTAATAAAGATGTGCTTTTAGGCTGGTAGTGAAAAAAATATTTTAAAAACTACTAAGAATTAAGCTTCAATTTACCCATATTTAGAATCAAAATGCAAAATACTATAATAATCATTAAACAGAATTTGAAACTTAATAATTTTGTCCAAACCATGCTATCTGCAGAATATTTAACAATAATAATAATAATAATAATAAATATATTGCATAACACGTTATAAATAGCAATATTATACAAATGGCGTGTAACATTATTTAACAAGAACGAGTTTTTAGGATTTTACTATCAATTGTTCTTCAATGTCAAAGACCATCCTTCACCATGATCCATGGTCAGACACTAGCTATACTCTTATTAAACCTATTCACGCTTTATGAGTGCCGTGGGTACCTAAGTCATTCTCAAACATGTATTTAGTTTATTAATTACTCATTTATTACTGCCTTCCTAAGCTGAAAGGTCCTATCTGTATATGTTAAACCTATCTAGATAGGACCTTTCAGCTTAGCACGGCAGATTAGTAAAAGTTTTGAGAACACGGACATAGACTATAAGAACAACACATGTGCGATTATTCTAAAATTTTACATACATAAGAACACTTTCTAAGAAAAATATAAGATTATATAAAAGAAAAAGTTGATCTGCGATATTATTAAGTGGCTAATCAAGTTCATACATTGCGGAGTAGGGTTATTGGGGAGTAGACAAATTATGGAGTAGGGTTGTTATAGAGTAAGGATGTTATAAAGTAAGGATGTTATGGAATAGGAATGTTAGTCTGCCAACATTTCATTTCATTGCTTAAATTCTTAATTGTTATCTTAGGGGCTGTCCATATATTACGTTACGCAATTTTTCAAAAAAAATTACCCCCCCTCCCCCCTGTGTAGCAAACCGTCACATTTACCAACACCCCCCTCCCCCCCTGTGTATCGCGTAACAATATAAAAATATAGTTTTGCAATAAATTTAACTGTATTCTCACTATTGATTCGTTTTTCTCGACAAAACAAACATGAACCTAAAATATAGTATAACATAACCTTAAAAAAAATTTACACGAAAAAAAAAATTTTACACGAGAAAATCACTCAAACTTTAAAAAAATATTCATAATCAATATCACACAGGGAAAAAATACTAGGTACCTCTTTTTACACTGAGTGTCACATCTAACACGTATATTGTTTATGCACAGGTACACAAAATAGTACACACATTAGTGTTCTGTGAGTACACATTCCGCGCGAAAATGTATCATCGCCGATGATTCATCGGCAAGATCACGCAAGAACAGGGCCGTAAGATTTTTTTTTTTAATATCAATGTCAACAGTTTTTTTACTGATTACAATATTATTTAAATATGCATAGTTTCGTCAATTTGTGTGAAAAAGGGAATTATGGGCCACTAAATAGTAATTTATGTTCAAATAACGTAACGTTTACCTGGACCCCCCCTCCCCCCTGTTACAAACTGTAACAATTTCTCTGACCCTCCCCTAGGCGCGTTACGTAATATATGGACAGCCCCTTATGTATTAGTCTCGATCTTAGTGTAAATGACCTTTTATAAAATTATTCAATTTTTTTATGAATTAAAACTTAATTGTTTTTAGTTGTTTATGGATTTATTTATACTTACTCGTTTTCCTGAATGAAAGAAGGCAGCTGAAAGGATATGTTCTCCTTGTAATACTGTCTGCAAAACTAAAGTCCATTCATTTAATATGTGTTCCTTTGTTCGATAAATCCTAACACAGCCATTTTCATCTGCGATAAGTAATAACTCTCCAGTAAAATCCCATTGCAACACTGTTACTGGAGAGGAATTGCACAAAATTCTAAAATAAAAAAACACGTTATTATTTACTGACGTGACATATTTTATGGATGACCCTAGTGTTCTGTGGGATGACCCCTTACCATAGCAATTTTGTAATGCCGTTTGTTGACCCTCAATAGGGGGGATGACCAAAATATGAAATCTTTACATCCTTTAATAACGCGAGAAGCGGGGTATGAAGTGTATGAACTTTGGTAAATTTTGCAATGCCGTTTTTTGACAATAATGTTATAACTTATAAGTGGTAAAAAATTACTTTAAGTTATATTTTAGGGTTACTGTGGTAACCTTATTCTCTCAAGTTAACAAACATAGTATTCAGATGATAAAATTACTAAATGAAAGTGCCTTTTATTAAAAAATGAAATAAAATAGGCAGATTTTAATCAATAAGTTACATTTAAAATAACTTTATTCTAAAAATAAACCTCGAAATATACTTATAAAATTTTATGAAGTTGAAGTTTGCAACGTTTTTTTGCATAAAATATTCAAATAGTATATTAAAAAAAGCACTTGTTCCATATCACGTTTTTGTGAAACTAGTACTTTAATATATATAAGTATATATATATATAAGTATTTGAATTTTTGATGCAAAAAACGTTGCAAACTTCAGCTTCATAAAATTTTTCTGTTTCTGGGACCAAAATTCATACACTTCATACCCCGTTTCTCGCGTTATTAAAGCATGTAGAGATTTAATATTTTGGCTAGGTTGTTTTGAATGTATAACTTATTATTATATTAGTATAACTTTGTCCTAAAAATGGGCCAATTATATTTTACTGTTTCTGGAGTAATAATTAAAGTTGGTATCACTATTCTTTCCTATTTAAGTAAATGGCAGTAAGTAACACTTGTCTCATAGTGGTGTTTTCACGTCAACCCTGATGTATTATTTTGAAAACACTGCTATTGATCAATGTCACTTATTGCCCTTTACTTTATCAGGGCAGTATTATAGTAATAGTAATATAGAAGAGAAAAAGATGCAAGTCACTTGTAAAACAAGTACACTATGATATTTCAAAAATGCTTTGACCCAGTGACTTGAAATTTGGAACCGAGTTTGGAACAAAGATTTTTTAAGTAGTAAACAAAGCTTGTTCCAAATTTCAAGTCTTTATGTCAAAGATTTCTCAAAATATCGTAGTGTAAAGTTGTTTTGCAAGTGACTTGTGTCTTTCTCTCTACTATAGGTACCATTTTTAAAGATTAAGATGCACTTGATTTATCACAATTTTAAGAATAATTGGAAAGATTTAAAATTAAAAAAAAAGTGTTTAAAATAGCTCCTACTGTTACTGAGATACAACTGTTGAACTTATGAATTTTATTTTCCACACATTAGAACCATTCCACCCAGTGGGAATTTTTTGATAACTTGCTCTAGGTGCATTAGTGGCAGCAACAAAGCTGAAGTGACCCTACCACCCTTTGGTTACATGAAGAAAAGAAAAATATTAACTTACTTATGCACTTGCCACGGGCTGTTTAAATCAGCTATGTATACATTTGAACTCCAACACAGTGAGTTATTTTCTTCAATATTACTTTCTGTACTAAAAGCTACTACATTTGTGCTTGATATAGAGCACACAATGGATTTCTCTAGTCTAAAATGACAAGAATTAGCTAGTGAATCATATTTTGTAAAAAAATCTTACTTGTTGAATATATTCTTGTTTGAATTGAAAGATTTACTTGGTAGTTTACTTATAGTAAATATGTGGTCCATTGTTGATCAGTTAATATATTAATACTAAAATTTAAAACTTAAAAGCTAATATTTTAAAATAAACATTTTTTGGTTGGAATTTTTGACATTTGCGGTCAGTAACTAAGGGTACACACCAAACAAGTAAAAATCATCTTTAATTTAAAAATATTAAATATATTTCTAAATATATTACTAAACTTATTTTGTTTAATAAAAACTATCATTTCCTTTATTTAAATAATTAATTAAATAATAAAGTAAAGAAAATCCTAAAATATTTATGTAACTAGAGTTACGACCAAAAAGTGCCACCAATATAAAGAAAATCAAAATCAAAAAACACTAAATTTAAAAGCTTTTTTTGTTGATTTTCGTCGTTAAAAAATCCGTTGTCAAAAGCAGGTGGTTTTTCTTGAAATTTTTGTATGAAATGTAAGTAACTTCTTCCTGTCTAACAAAAAAAAACTTCAATGTCGTTGTTTTAGTATTAAATGATGGACAACAAAGAGAATATAATTGATAGCACAATCTTAAACACTCCAGAACCTGCAGCTACATCAACATTACAAAAATCAAGTAAAGTTAGAAAAAATAGTAAAACTGCTTCAGTATTAGATTTTGATAGTTCCTTAGGTATTTTATCTGTAGAACATCTATCAGGTTTGTCAGACAGAAGTAATGATATTAGTCAAATTCTACAAAAACAAAGAAACCTTACTCGACATTCTCTAAACCAAGTATCCGCTTTACCCTCCAGATATTTTAAACCAAGCAGCAATGTTTCTAAGACAGAAAGTGAAAGCGATTTTAGTTTACTTTCAGAGAGCTCAATAAGTGAGAGTGATTTGCTACAGACTCCAAAAAACCGTTCCACACCAAGAGAATCTTTAGTCGATTCTGCACTTGATGTGCCACGATTAGATGAAAAAATGGCAAGACTATCCTTGCAACTTAAACAAAACTCAGGTTTAGATATAGACCATTTTACAAATGAGTTTAATAAAGCCATAAGTACTGCCAATACTAGTGTTACAAGTGAAATGTTCCTAAAATCAGGAGAAGTTGATGAAAAACTGTTAGCTGATGAGATGTCTTGGAGACATAAACATGAAATACCTGAAAGAGATGTTGAATTCTCCGTCCTATCAAATGATAGTATAGATCCTAGCAAAATGTCAATGGGAGAATATTTTAAAGCAGGTTCTGATGAATTATTAGAAATTAAGAATGCTGTAAGTCCTATGAGGAGAGGTAGACCTGTTCCTTTAATTAATGACTCTTATCAGTCTAATATGAGTGGAGTGTCAATGTTATCAACTAATAAGGACATAACAAATACATTTGATGAAAGTGCTACTTCTGATCGATTGGGTCAATTTTTAGATGAGGTACTTTTTAATTACTTTCCCCAAGGAAAGTCTTGTGTTAGTAAACAAATTGCGAAAAAAAATTATTGTTTTTGTTTCTGGACGTTTTATATCCAAAAAATATGATTTCTGTGTGTCCAGGAAATTTGTGACCACGATAATTCACAAACGCTTTGGACTAAATACTTCAAATTTTACACCTTAGCTTGATTATCCAAAGTTCTAGACTGGGATTGTTTTTGGTAAAAATCGGATTGGGGTATGGGGTAAAAACAATTTTTTTTCAGTTTATTTTTAGTTTTACGAAAAAAGAAACTTTTTTTGAAAAAAAAAAAAAAAATTGAAAAACTTGAAAAATGTTTTTTTATTATTTTTTAATTTTTTCGTTTTTAATTGAACCTAGGCCTATAGGGGAAAGGCATTTTTTTTACGGAAATCATATTTCTTGAATAAACGTCCAGAAACGTAAAAAAAGCAATACATTTTTTTCAAAATTTTTTTACTAACACAAGACTTTCCTTAGGGAAAGTAATAGTTTATTTGTTTTCCTGACCTGAAAAAAATACAGAAATTGTAAGTAGATGGCGCAAAATATTTAACTCACATTTTAATGAAAGAAACCATTTTACTTTCCCCAACGAAAGTCTTGCGTTAGTAAAAATATTTAGAAAAATTTTTATTGCTTTTTTTGCGTTTCTGGACGTTTTATAACCAAAAAATATGATTTCCGTCAAAAAAAAATTCTGTCTGTCGGTCTGTCTGTATCCGGGAAATTTGTGACCACGATAACTCAATAACGCTTTGGGCTAAATAGTTCAAATTTGGACCATAGGTTGATTATCCAAAGTTCTAGGCTGGGATTGTTTTTGGTAAAAAATCGGATTGGGTTAAGGGGGTAAAAACATTTTTTTTTTCAAAAACATTTTTTTTTTCAAAAACATTTTTTTTTCATTTATTTTTCTTTTTACGAAAAAAGAAACTTTTTTTGAAAGGGGCGGCAGAATTTTTTTGTGTGCATTTGCAATAAATTGGAAAATTATTAACTATGGTTTTGTATTATTTTGTTTTGTAGACCTTTATCAGCAAATTAGGCAGTGCCTCAATTTTTTTAATTATTTTTTTTAAGTTATTTTTTAAAAATATAGTTCTACCCCCTTACCACACCCCGACTTTTACCAAAAACAATCCCAGCTGAGAACTTTGTATAAGGTTCCAAAAAGTCTAGTTCAGAGTTTTCTTGAGTTATTGTAGTCACAAATTTTTCTGGACAGATGGAATGATTTTTTTGTTCACTTTTAATTTTAAGTATTTTATTTTGGAAAAGTTAATAGTATACAGTTTGGACACTGTCAGTAATTAATAGAGAATTGAAAAAGTTTTTGCTACAAAATTCGAAAGTCTAAAATGGATGCAAAAAAAATATAGTCTGGTTAACTTTGCAACACACTGTATGCAATTTTTTTAAACATAAAACGATGGAAATTATAGTCATCTAAATAAATTAAGTACTTATCAAATTATTTAAATCTGAAATTGAATAAATTTTTTGAAACCCACTTCAAATAAATTAAAAAAAAATTGTTATATTTTTATAAAAAACATAAAAAATACTGCTGCTAACAAAATAATACTTTCCCCTATTATAGGCCAAGGTTCAATAAAATCAAAAACAAAAAAAAAATTAAAAAAAATTGTTTAAAAAAAAATTTTTTTTCAAAAAAAGTTTATTTTTTCGTAAAACGAAAAATAAATTGAAAAAAGTATGTTTTAAAAAAAATGATTTTTACCCCATTTTACCCCCTTACCCCAACCCGATTTTTACGAAAAACAATCCCAGCCTGGAACTTTGGAAACTCAACCTGTGGACCAAATTTGAATTCTTTACATTACATAACATTTTTGTTTAACCTCGTACTATTCTACTTATTAAGCATCCCCTAAGTCCAGGACTTGTGTAGTAGTAGAGGGAACCACCGGCTTTAATTGACTTTCGAACCAATTTATAGGTAGTGTCCGCTTCACTTACGCCTTCGCCAAATTTCAATTATTAATTAACTGAAAAAGTCAAATCGGCGCCGGTGAGAATCGAACTCACGCTATTTTGGGTAGTAAACTCGTCAAGTACGACGCGGTAGTCCACTACACCAATCCTCCCATATTTAGCCCGAAGCGTTCCTGAGTTATCGTGGGCACAAATTTTCCGGACAGAGACCGACCGACAGACATCCTTTTTTTGACGGAAATCATATTTTTTAGATATAAAACGTCCAGAAACGTAAAAAAAAGCATTACAAATTTTTCGATTTTTTTATTACTAGCGCAAGACTAAGTAATAAACGTTTTTTTTTTGGAACTATATGGGAATATATTTTTTTTTAGCCCTTAAACCCTACCCAGGGTACCTCAATATGAACTATTCCCATAATAGTTTTTTTTTACCGGGAGGGCGGTCTTCCAACCTATACCTTAAGTAAAGCCTTCCTTACTATTTATAATGTACAGTCATGTGCGCTTTAGGCTCAGTTGACTTCTAGATGTATCATAGTTGCTCAGTTTTCAAAATTGCAGGGGAGGCAAAGTTCTTTGAAGTAAAACAAGTTTACATAAAAGTTATAAATTTTTATTAAATAAAAAAAACTAAAAATATATCTAAAAACTTGTGAACCTTTTATATTTTGAAGTATAGACAATATTCCAAGTGGGTCACGGCCCCCTTGTTATGAGTCCAGGGGGACATGGTCCTCGGGCTACCCCCGGAGTTTGCGAATATGAGATGTATACTGCCTTTATAAGCTGAAATGTCCTATCTGTGTATGTTAAACCTATGTAGATAGGACCTTTCAGCTTAGCATGGCAGTATATTAGTGCTGGAGTAGTAAATAAGGCAGCGGTTTTTTTTAACATTAAAATCTATTTATTTTTTTATTACTTTATTTGTTTCTATTTATTTTCTGTCTTTCAGGTACTTTCCAAACCCAATAAAAGTCTAAGCATTTCTCATATAAACAATCTTTTATCTCAAACAAATACCCCAACAAAATTACTAGAAATGTTACTACAGCCTAAGGAGTTAATACAAAATGAACCTAAAATAGCAGAACCAACTGCTGGAAGTGATAACGCATCATACACTGGTAACTATCCTAATAATGAATTATATAATCGAACTAAAAAAAAACAAAGACAACCAGAGAGTGAAGCAAATACAGATATCTCAGAAAGTAGACAATCTAATTTGGATTATCATGTAAAAGGGTTTCAATCTACCGAAATTTCTAAAAAAACTTCTTTAAACCCGGAACAATGTGGTCCTGAAAGGAGTGATAGTACATCCCCTACTGCCAGTTCAGTTAGAAGTTCAAGCTGCTTGTCGAATCTCCCCAATGGAAAATTGCCAATAGAAAGCACTGCTGGAGAATTGGTTTGGGGCTGTGTTAAGGTTGATAAATGCCAAACACAAAACTTTATGATTAGGAACAAGTCAGGTAAGAACATAAAGATCTTGTTTATCGGTACCATGGTTTGGCAGGTCAGAGGAATAATGTAAAAAATACTCATAAAATCAGAATTTGATCGGTTTTTGATAAAATGGAACGGGGGTCGAGTAGTACATCATTTTAAAGCTAATAAAAATCTCTTTTTGACGATACATTTTTATTTTTCTCAATATTTGTTTGATAAGGTTTGAAAAGTGTTACAAATGGGATGTTTCTTAATAAAAATCAAACAACTTGTTTGGACATTTAATGATTAATTTCATTATAGACAAACGTAAATTAAGCAATTTTAAATGACATAAATGAAAAATAAAAAAAAAATCAATCTTGTTTAACAAAAAAAATTAAATGTCAACACCTTAATTTTTTTAATTACAAAATATATGATCAAAAAGGATATTAAATAAGCTTTAAAATGATCTACAGGGTGTCCCAGAACTCGCGTCCGTCCTTGAAGGGACCCATACTACATAGGGCCGCAAATCGGTCCTAATGGACTTACAGCCTATTGAAGATAGGTCTCTTAAATTGGGCCCAAAAAAAGCGTTAATTAAATAATTTAACCCTGCAGGGCGAATCCAAATTAAAAACTAACAAAAAAGAGTTCTTTACACCCTGGCCCAAAAATAAATATTAAGTGAGTTATGGACTCTTTAAATAGTAACACTTTTCATTGGCATGTCCTGCATTTTTTTTTTAAATTGATTTTTCTCGGAAACAGTTGGTTTTACGGTATTACACTAAGAGAATATTTTTCATGTATTTTAACTCAAAGAATCTATAATTTTAAAAAAGAATGCGAAAAAGTTACACTGAAAAAAGTTTTGAGTAAAAATGTGGTAAGCCACAGACATATCGCACGCCTAGGCGCGCCTCTGGTAAAATTTACAAACTAAAATAACTTCAAATAATTAACTTTAATAATACTAAACCACACGCTAAATCTCGTCCTTCTAGCTCAAAGTGGTCCAGAGTTACTAAATAAAAACTCTATTTTTGGTATCCCCTTTAATGGGCCATAACTCTCTTAGACTTTTTTATTTGCGGGTCTACGTTTATATGACATTTTATTCATATTTTTTTATGAAGTATTTGTACCTTCAAGGATAGACGCGAGTTCTGGGACACCCTTTATAACACACTCCTATCATTAAAACAATTAACCCCTTGCCCTTGCCTCCATTGTGCCCCCTAAACATATCAAATATTTAACAGAAAAAATATTTGGGTTATGTTATGTTTAAGTGTTGTTATCTTAAGCCGTTCAAAAATTAATTAATGTAGATATTTTACGGTAGAATCACCTTTAAAAAATCTGTATTCTTCTGGATCACCTTGTAGTATAGTATATTAAAGTACTAGTTTCATAACATACGTTTTTAGCGCACGAGTACAAGTTTAGAAAACGAGCCGCTTGAGGTGAGTTTTCTAAAGTACTAGTGCGCTAAAAACGTGTTATGAAACGAGTGCTTTATACAATTTTTTCTATTTTGCACTAAAATTTAAAAAAACTTACATTTAAATTGATGACTGATTTAGGGATTTTTGTTTTGCGTTGGCATTACAGTTTACACTATGTTTAAAATTCTAAGAACAAATTATATTTTGATATATTTTACAGTCATCTCTTCTTTTTTCACTGCAGTTAACCAGTCCACCATTTTAACACGGTAAAAAATAAACCCAAAATTTTGTAAAAAATTAAACTTTAAATAGGCATTGACATTTGCACGCAAAACGTCAAGAAATAGGCTTTTGTATGTTGCCAACCCAACAGAAAAAAAAGTAGAGACCTCTTATGGACCTATAAGAACACGCAAAATGCGTGTGATTATGAGCTTATAAGAGTCGCAAAATAGAAAAACTCTTTTTAGGTAAAAGTATAAGAATTCAATGCTCAATAAAAGGCCACAACTTTCGGATCCGAAAAGACAACCGCTCTGAATCGGATTCCCTCAGTGCAGCGAAAATATTACTACATGGATATGAATCTCGCCAAATAAATGTTTCATTTATGCCAGCTTCTAATGGTGCAGCAATTGATGAAATAAGTTTTACTTCTCTTGATGCTAACTTACAGCAAACTAAAAAACAATGTGTTAGACTTTTTGGTTATGGTGGATATTCCCAGGTGGAATTGTCAACTGTAAGGGATGTTACAGGTAAAGTTTTAAATTTAATGCGTGTCAGCTAACAGTAGCTTTTACGGTATAATACATGAAGCGTATAGTGCAAGAGTGTGGTTTTTTGAGATTTGCGTTTTTTTTATAAATGTAATAAGGACATCTATATCTTTCATTACATACCACCCTTATAACAGAGGGTTTTCTTTTTGGCACAATACCTGCATTTCAAGCACTATTGCATTATTAAAATTATCGCTTTTATTAGTGCAAGAGAGGCCCACAGGTATAGGCTACCAGTCAAATATATCTTGACAGTCATAACCTCAAAATCAAAGAAAACAAAGAAAGGTGTTTGTTATATTCTTGTGTGTTATTGTGTCCTTAAGTCTATATTTAAGACTACGCTCAGAAATACCAGAAATCGTGAGGAACAGCTACGTGCCAATGCATTGGCTACCAAATTCCGTAACAAAGACTTTGTTTCATTCTGGAAATCTACCTCGTCTATGGCTGTGAAAAAGTCTACGATAGCAATTTATATCCCTCTAATAATGTACCTGATGAATTTAATCTACTCGCTGATGAGTGTCCTATAATATCTGCTCTGGAAGTTGGAAATGCAATCAAATCCCTTAAGCGTAGCAAATCTGCTGGCTGGGATGGAATTTGCCCTGAACACCTGATATATTCTGGTAAAAGAGTCTCCGTTCTTCTTAGCATTTGTTTTACAACAATGTTACGTCATGGTTTTATATCGAACGACCTAACTAAAACCATATTTGTACCTGTTCTTAAGAATAAGACTGGAGACGTGTCTGCATCGTCCAACTATAGGCCTATTGCTCTTTCTACGGCTATGTCTAAAGTTCTTGAAATCATAATGCTTAATGTGCTCAGCCCCTTTCTCTCCACGGAACCTAACCAGTTTGGTTTTAAGAAGCGTTTAGGAACCTCCGAAGCTGTTTTTGTACTCAAGGAAACTATTAGATACTATGTCAACCTGAAAACTCTATTCCTTGACCTCAGTAAGGCTTTCGACCGAGTACATCATCCAACCCTCATGAAGATTCTTAAGGAGCGAGGAGCGCCTTCTCTCTGGTTGCGGCTTTTGTCGCATTGGAACAATAACGTAGTCGGAGTTGCCAGATGGGGTTCCAGTTTATCTCCACCGTTCTATATCAGAAATGGTGTGCGTCGGGGTAGCCTTCTTTCACCTGATGTATTTAATGCCTACATCGACAGTCTTCACCTTCGTCTAAAACTCTCCGGTGTTGGGTGCTATATCAATGGAGTGCTAATTAACTGCCTTAGCTATGCGGATGATATGGTTCTGCTGTGCCCTTCCCTTGAGGGACTGTATAAACTCATTAGGATATGTGAAGATTTCGCTGTAGAGCACCACCTTGTATATAATGTCAACAAAACCTGTGCCATGGTGTTCAGACCTTCTAATTATAAACACTTAGTGGTGCCCCCGATCAAACTTAACGGTAGTCTTATAAGTATAGTGTCGCAATTCAAATACTTAGGGCATATTCTAACCTGTGATCTCTCCGATAATCTCGACATTCAGAGACAGTACAAAGCCCTCTGCGTCCGTGCTAATATGTTAACCCGTCGTTTCTCCAAGTGTAACTCTGACATTAAAAAACTGTTATTTCAAACATATTGCTCAGGGATCTACATGTCCGAACTTTGGTGTAATTATACACTGGGATGGTGGAATAAACTGCGCGTGTGCTATAATAATGCGTTTAGACTCTTAAATAACATACCGAGATTTTCTTGTGCTAGTGAAATGTTTGCTACGGCTCGTGTTAATGGCTTCCTAGCTATTCGTAGATTTCGGGCTTTTGGGTTCCGCGATCGGCTGTATAAATCTTCCAACCTCTTTATTGTGGCTCTGCTAAGGAGTGACATTCTATGACGTTCCAATCTATGGCATACCTGGAGTAGAGTTTTAATGGGGGGACGGTAGCTCTTTTGAACTTTTGTATATTGGCTAATTATTAATTTTCTTGTAGATATTTTGTATGTTTTGTATTTTTTTTTTTTTTTGTATTTTTTGTATATGGCCCTCTGGGCTGGAATAAAGGATTATTATTATTATTATTATTATTATTATTATTATTATTATTATTATGCTAGACATGTAAAAATAACTAAAATATGTGTGTTACCTTCAATCAAATAATATGAATGAATGAAATGTTAAAATGTTATCCTCCTTACAGTACCTACATAGGTTTATCTTGCAGAAAATGTATATTTTTTTCATATTAATTAGTTTCATTAGAAAAAACAACTGTCTATTGTGAACGCTTTTCTGACATCTACTCAAAAAAAAACGTATTATTGAAGGTCAGATCTCGTTCGTAATGCAATAGTGGCCCAAAATGAACACATGTATAGTGACCCACCAATTTTTTTCTCTACGAAAGTAAAGAAAGTAAAATAAATTTGTTTGTCATACATTACCTTAATGTTGGTTGAGTCTAAAAACCTTAACAGAAAAATTTTAAATAAAATAATGCGTCCTAGATCAAGGATTAAAAAATCGGAGAAATTTAAATAGCCATTATTTCGATATTTCCATAAAGTGAGATGGGCCACTCTTGCACTATACGCCTCACATGTAGTCTGCGTAAATTTTCGTGACTTGATTTTAGCAAATTAGGAACCGCTTAGCGCCCACGTTTAAAGTTATTTAAAGAGACAATATTAATATTGTCAATATATTGGCCTGTGTACCCTTAAGCCTTCATCTATATTAGGGTGGGTCAAAAAAAACGACTATTTTTTTTTTTTTACTTTATACTCTGAAAAATCGGTTGCTAGACACCTCTAGAAAATTCTCGCCAAATATGAGCTCTTAATTTTGATAAAAAGGTTCTCCGCTTTACAATTTTCCATTTTTTCCTCAGTATTAGAAACAAAAATTCATATCTCTTTGACAACTGTTCGTTAAAAAGTATCTCTCCTCATATTCTTGTAGGAAATCGATCGCTCTACAAAAAAGGCCTCTTACAATTTTTTCGTAAACCTCACCGTTTAAAATATATCAAAGGTTAAAGTTTGATTATTTTTAAGAGACAATTCTGTTTTGCTTTTGAATTTTATAACTCGCTTTCAAAAAATTGTTATGAATTGCGCAATTCATAGTTTTGTAGGAAATTAACTGCTCTACAAAAATGGTCTCTTATGATTTGTCGATTAAATTAAGCGTTTAAAAGATAATCATCGTCACACTTCAATGCTAATTTTAATAGTTTTTGATGAATAATTCAAAAAATTTCAATTTAATTTATGAGTTTCACGAAAATTTATACAAATTTGAGTTCCTATAAAAAGAGAAATGTTTTAAACTATTTGTCTCGTTTTTTTTTAGTCCTACGTATGTTTGGTTATATTGAAAAAAAAAATTAGTGCATTATTTCTAACTATAAGAGTCAATGATTTATTAAATTTTGAAAAAGATAATAATAAAATAATAAGTTATTATAAAGATAAATTTTATGAAAATATTATTAAAATAAAAAAGTTTCAAATAAATTTTCAAAAGGGAAACTTCTATAAGAGTTACTCTTACGTTAAAAACTCAAATTTGTATAAATTTTCGTGAAAGAATTTTTTATTATCAGATTAAGTTTTAGCTACCTCAAAGACCCCTATATATAAATTTTCACGAAAACTACCCCCCGCCCCTCAGGGGGCGAAGTTGTTTTTTTTATCAGATTTACTTTTAGCAACGTCAAAAACCCCTATATACCAACTTTCACAAAAACTACTCAACACCCCTAAGGGGTTGGAGTTGTAAAAATTTTATTATTCAGTTGCGTCGTCTCCAAAAACCCCTATATACCAATTTTGACGAAAATATTTAAAAACATTTACCCCTCACCTCCATGGGGGTGAAGTTAGAAATTTTTTATTATCATATTCAATTTCAGCAACCTCAAAAACCCCTATATAGCAATTTTCAAATTTTTGTGAAAAATTATTGTATTTACCCCATTTGCCACCCTTGCTCCACCCCAATGTTTACCAAAAACAATCCCGAGCGAAAACTTTTGGTAACATACATACATATGCCAAATTTAAAGTCTCTAGCTTAAAGCGTTCTTAAGTTATCGTTGATACAAGATTTCCCGGACAGAACGACCAATCGACCGACAATTTTTTGTTGTTGCTTGAAATGGATTTATATCGAAATAAAACGTCATAAAACGCAAAAATACGCAAAAAAAAATGAAAATTTTTGCACGATTACAAGGCTTTCCGAAATTTTGAAAATTTTCAAAATGGAAAAGCAAAATATAGCAATACACAAAATTTTTAAATAACCGGACTATATTGTTATCTTCTTTTGCTGTTTTTCTGCTAAACAGGATATTTACACTTATTTTATCATTACAGGTAAATCGTGGCTGAGTTTAGGAAAACTGGACAACACTCCTGTATGTTGCCAAAAATTTACAGTTAAAAACACTGGAAATCTGGCAGCATTTTGTTATTTCCAATTTGTACCCAAAAGAAATTATTCCTTTACCACTGTGACTGTTAAGCCATTTTTCTTTAGTCTCCATCCAAATCAATGGAGGGATATTGAAGTTTCGTATGAAACAACTAGTAAGGATCATAAGTCAATTCAAAATAATCAAAGTAACATTCTTGAAATCGGCAATATTATAATGACTCACAGTGATGATATCAATAGGTTTAGACTAAGAAGGTTATGTAGAAAAGCGGTTGAATCCGGCGTTCCTCTAGAACCATTATGTAAAGAATTACAAAAAAAAACTGAAGATGAAATAATTCCATCAGATTATCAACAATTTAAAGAAACTCTAAACTCCATGAAAGATATATTAGGATTGTTTATGAAAAAAGAAATTGTTCTAACTTTAGAAATTGATCCGGAACAAACTCTTATGCCTCAATACCATGATGATTCTGAACTTTTTAATACGTTGTGTGTCGAAAATACGATTGTAGAAACAACTATGTTCCCCAAAGATTGCTGTAAATTAGAGCCGTCCAGTATTATATTAACTCCTCCTTCAAAAACTGAGGATTGCCTACTTTTATCATCGGATAACTCGAAAACGGTACATTTTGAAGCCATATCCAATCCCGAGGGTCTGGAAATCATTCCAAAACAAGGTAAAATAAACTCTGGGGAAACTGTAGCGTTAAAAGTAGTATATTCTAAGTCTCTCACTCATAAAATGGTTTATAAAGTACTTATTTATGTTGATAATGATGTTTTAGATGCTGAGGTCAAAGTAATGTTTTTAAACACAAAAGTTCGTTAGGTTTTTAATTTATTTGTTTGTTTTTTTGTTATTAATTTTAACCATATACATATTTATTATTTTTTACAATTTTAGCTTTAATATTATACGTGGATGCGCTTATAAAAATATTTTTGACATAATTAAATTCGCAAATTAAAACTATTGGAAGTTTTTGATTTTTTATAAGCACGAGTCGGATCGAAGTAGCCTTTACCAGGGGCATGCAAAAAATAGAATTAAAAAAAATTCTTTTTTCAAGTAAATATACACTTTAAACTATTGTTTACCAAGCGGAATGTCAGTCATGTCGACGCTGTTAATACTCGGTGTCATGGTCCATGACTCATGGAGAATGACTTAATATTTTTTTTATTGTTTCTCTTTTCAAAAATCGAATAGTTAATACAAAAATATTGTTTATCCAACACAACAGAAACACTTGTTTTGAGCACTATTTTAAATGTCAAAAGTGAGTTTTTTTCCACTAGTGACTAAAAAATTTTTCACCCACTCTTTTACGTACAGCTTTTGATCTCACCCAAAATTAGTTACATACCCTATTAATTAAGTATTATAACTATTCTATAAATAAAAGCACTTTAACTAAACCATAAAAATTAAAGAAAACCCCAAATTATTCTTTAGTTTTTGAATAAAATACTGTTTTTATTAAAAATTCTGTCATCACCGCGTCCATTTTGACGTTATTTTGCGTAAGAAATGTAAAACTAGCAATTGTTTATTTTTAATAGGCATACTTAGGCCATGGCTACCTATTATTTTAGTATTAAGAAAACTTAATCTTAATATTTTTGACATAATTTTTCGCAAAATTATAGATTTTTATTTAAAAATAAAAGGTGTTGGATAAAGTTAAATTCTCAACTCGTGTGATTTTAGAATATCAGCCCAGGAGGCCTGACGGCCTCGTGGGTTGATATTCTTTGCGTGGATAAAATGCTACTTAATACACTAGTTAAGAAAATAACTATTTTTTATTAATTATTCGTTTTTTAAAAAGGAAAACAATTTTCAAAAAAAAAAAAAAAGTCTTTATGAGTCATGGACCATCACCAAGTGACTCACTGAGTATTAACAGCGTCGACATGACATTCCGCTTGGTGAACAATAGTTTAAAGTGTATATTTACTTGAAAAAAGAGTTTTTTAAAATTCTAATTTTTGCATGCTACTTCGAACCGACCCGTGTTTATAAGTAAAAATTTAAGTATTAGAAGTTACTATTTGCAGATTTAATTCTGTCAATAATATTGTTTTATAAGTAATACATCTACTTACCTTTAAGTAAAATGGCGTTTCCAAGAGGGCAAGTTTGGCCCTCGAAATACTCAAATTATGGCCATTTTAAATTTGGACCTCTGTAAATGCAGTACAAAAACGAATAGAATTGTTTCAAATACGTATAAAAACTCGTATAAAAACGTTTTGTATATCACATGCCTTTCTATACGTATTTGAAACAATATACATTTCTAGAGTTCTATGCAGAAATTGTTAAAGGGAATTTACGACTTTAGCCGCGCCATTTTTAAACGTTCACAACAATTTTACGAGATGACACTACTGGCAGTCGGACTTTGTGTACTATATAGAATTCTATCAATCAATTGAACATATGACCAGGGCGGTAGCGACGTAGACTTCGTGGAAGAAGGTCGAAATTCACAAGTTTTTTTAGTCTAAAATTACAACTTTTATCCCCTTGGCAAAAAAGTTGATGACTAAAAAAAAAACGTTCTTACTTCTGGTAAATTTACAACTTTTTTGAATTTTAAGATTCACTACTGCTAAAACTACAACTTTTATATTTTTAACCCATGAAATATAAAACTTTTTCGTATTTCAATCTAGGCTCCCCCCCCATCCTCCCCAAAGCCTTGCATATGACCACTACCATTAAAGTTTAATTCTGCCTGCCAGTACTGCAGTACTGCAGTAGTCATATCGTAAAATGTTTTTAAACTCTCAAAAACAAAATATTTTTTCGCAAAAAGAAAATTTTGAAAGGTTTTTTTCGTTATTCAGAAAAAGATCTTTTTTTTTTAATTTTTCTTATATATATTTTTTTAATATTGGAAAAAATGCAATATACCATTTACTGTGAATAATATATAATGCAATGCTTAGCTTTACATATCTTCTTGTTATTTTCTAAAATACATTTTTTCACTGACATTCTTTGGAAATAAGCAAATCATGGGAACGCCACTTTACTTATTTCGTACTTTTTTATTGATTTAACTTTATTTTTTTGTATGTCTTATGTACTTAAATATATGAAGAAGAATATATGAGGAGTTGAACTGCAAAACATATGTGAAAAATGAGATTTTAAATGTGGTGGGTATACTTTTTTTTTGTTAAAAAATATTCTTAAATAGGTACTTAAATTATATTAACTAAAAAGGCATAGGCAAATATTTGTTTTGTGATGGAAACATTGAAATCCGGAGCTGTTTTTTTGGAATAAAATATTCCTTAATCCGTCCTTGTTTTTGGATTAAATTTTTAGATTTTGAATTATGATATGATATTTTAAACAGTAAACAGTACGCCTCTCCTGAAATTATATTCAGGGACGGAACCAGAACTATTTCTCTCAGAGCCATTTACTAAAATATTGCACGATTTAGTAGTAGTTAAATATGCATCTGAAATATTTGATTACAGACCATAAAGATTTAACAGAGGGGGGGGACGTAGGTTACTACCACCGGGCCGGATTGTCTCTCGACGGCCCTGAGCTTGAGCCTTTTTGCCTGGATAATATTAATGATATAGTGTATAACATTATTAAAGCAAAACGTCTAAATAGTATAAGAATACTCCTAGGAGTGGCAGAATCCTGCCACTAACAGCTATTTAAAAAATAGTATATTAAAGTACTAGTTTCATAACACTACTAGTACTACTACTAGTACTTTAGAAAACTCGCCGCAAGCGGCTCGTTTTCTAAACTTGTACTCGTGCGCTAAAAATGTGTTATGAAACGAGTGCTTTATACAATTTTTTCTATTTTGCTCTAAAATTTTAAAAAACTTACATTTAAATTGGTGACTGATTTTGGGATTTTTATTTCGGGTTGGCATTACAGTTTTCACCATGTTTAAAATTCTAAGATCAAATGATATTTTGATATATTTTGTAGTAATGTCTTCTCTTTTTCACTACATGTAACCAAGCCACTATTTTAACACGGTAAACATAACCTAAACACAAAATTTTGTAGAAAATTAAACTTCAAAACGACTTTGACATTTGCACGAAAAACTTCAAGCGATAGGCTGGTGTGTGTTGCCAACCCAAAAGAAAAAAAGTAGAGACCTCTTATGGGCCTATATGAACACGCGAAATGCGTGTGATTATGAGCTTATAAGAGTCGCAAAATAGAAAAAATATATAAAATTTTATAATGAGGTTAAGTTAAATAAAATCTAAAAAAAAAAATGAATTAAACGTTTATTTATGTTTTATATAGCACATAATTACAAAAACAGTTGTTTAGTGACTAAAAAATATGTATTAAAATCTAAATCTTAAAGAAATCATATAAAACATTTCTACAAAAATCCAAATATTTTTATTAAATAATTTGGTAACAAATTATTAAAATTACATTCTAAAAAATATCGTTATACCTTACCCATAATTTACAAACCTAGTCGTATAATGTTATTTACAAACCTTTACAATTATTGTTACATTCTAATATAGCACCTTTTATTCAACAATACGGCATATCAGTACATTGAATTATTATAGTACACTGCGGCACATTAAATTCCGGACACCTAAAAATTGACATTTTTTAAATTCAAATATTTTGAAAACTAATTAATGGATTTGACTAATTCTTTTTTTGTTTTGAAGCTTAAACATACTCTACTATTGTTTGTTTTAAGAATGATTAATTTTTTTTTCCTATTATCAGCAACAAATAATGTACAACTATGTTTTTTACTCCATCTTCTAGGACTTGCATGGTACGCCACTGCAACTGTTTATCCAATTATTAAAGTCTTTTTATTGCCGCAGTTTTAATGAATATTTTTTTTTTTTATTTTTTTACATTTTTACTTCTGGTTCAGGAGATATCAGGATTTTCCTGAAAGTTGTCATTTTTTCAGTTAACTTAAAAAGTACTACATGAATTTGATTGATGCTGTGCTTTAAATTTGAAGCTTAACCGAGTTTCATTTTTCTTCTAATCAAGTTTATCAAAAACATAAATTGGGTTTGAAAAACTTGAGTAGAAGAAAAAATAGGATCACTCCGTCCGGCGGCAGTTCTGCGAAAGCCTCAGTCAGACGGCAATAAAAATTGCCCCGGGAAGAAGAAACTGTAGAAGAAGAAGAAGAAGTAAAAGACATGAGCGTAGAAAAAGAAGTAAAAGACATAAGCTTCAAATAAAAAACTCTGCTGATTTAGTACTTTTTGAGATGACTGAAAAAATTACAACTTTCAGGAAAATCCTGATATCTCCTAAACCAGAAGTAAAAAAGTAAAAAAATAAAAAAGAAAATATTCATTAAAACTGCGGCAATAAGAAAGACTTTAATAATTTGATAAACAGTTGCAGTGGCGCACCATGCAAGTCCTAGAAAATGGGGTAAGAAACATAGTTGTACATTATTTGTTGCTGTTAGTACGAAAAAATAAATTTAATCATTCTTAAAACAAACAAAACTAGAGAATGTTTAAGCTTTAAAACTAAAAAAAAAAAATAGTGAAATCCATTAATTAATTTTAGAAATATATGAATTTAAAAAATGTCAATTTTTTAGGCGTCCGGAATTTAATGTTGCGGCAGTGTATTTGAAGACGTCGGTGGATTAGGTCTCATGACACATATCTGTTTACTCAAATTGAGCTACTTTATCACTAGGTGTGCTAATTTAAACCAGTCGCCCAAAGAAGTCAAAGTCATTTATTCGGACTGACCTCACCACAAAATAATAAATAAATACCTACCCTCGTATTTTGTATTTGGCACATTTTACCATGGTAGTTTGCTGTTGAGGATTATCCGTAATAGCAAATTAACATGGTAAAATGATGATATCATATACGGTATTGTAGACTATTTTGTGATGACGTATACCGAATAACTTTAATAACCTTTATCACATAGTTGGACAAGGAATTTATGATGATTCCAATTAAAATTTATATTTCCCCTTCTTTCTCCTTAAAGTCCTGCCTTAAGAAAAACATTTTATGTTTCAACAAAATTTAAATTTGAAAATATGTGTATAGAATTCATTTTATTTACGAAATAAATTTAAAAAGCCTTGTACTACTTTAAATTGTTGTTACATAACACCATCCACTCACGTCTTCATTTGTTAGATAAATAATAGCAAAAAACGAAGCTTAAATTCTAAACAATTCGATTTCCTTTTCACTAGGGTTTTCTGTACATAATGAAAAAGAAATTAAATTTAAATATTTATAAGGCACATGAAAAGTATAATTTTCTATAAAATAAGTTTATCTCTATCAAAATTTAATACGAATTAAACCTGAGAGAACAAATTTTGCAACAGTAGATGGCACATGTTTTCATAAAATAATTTTTGGACGATGTTTATTGAAAAAACTCGAAGATATTAATAAGCAATTAGTTTTAAACAAAATTGTGTGTGACTATTTTACTTAAGATCAGAGCATTTTTAAGGAATACTAAATGGTGAAATTTTCCAAAAAGATGGCCAAAACTCTAAATTAAATCCATTTAACTCCAAATAAAAAGAAAATGGCAGATTCAATATGGCGGACATAAATGTCAAAAATTTCAAAAATGTTGTCTGAAAATAGTATTTTTATCCAATACATACAGATAATGAGACAATTACCAGCTTTATTTTAAATAGATAAACTCAGTAATAACCCCCGCGTGGCTTTTACTTTATTGAGTGGATAATTATTTATTTTACCCACTCAACTGTCACTTGTCAAATTATTTTCTTGTAAATGTCATTAAAATTTTTGATAAAAATATGAATTTCTAAGCTATTTATTGGATAAAACCTTGTATGGCACTCATAGGTAAACCGATATTGCCCTCTCGAAAATTAACCTGCTTGGCTGACGCCTCGCAGGTTAATTTTCTCATGGGAAATATCTTACTTTACCCACTAGTACCATAAATAACTATTATACGCATTAAAGTGTTAAGTAAATCTGCTATTCGTTTTTTCGATTGCAATAATTTTCCTCTATTTTGGCTATCTATCTAGAAGATTCCACCATAGTGAAACAGGATAAACTGCCTAAACCTTAAAAAAATATACCCTATATAAATAGGTACCATTTCGTATAAACAGTAAAATATTTCTTATGAAATTGCGTAATAGCATACTTATTTAATAAAATAAAACGGTTTTAACTAGAAATAAAATTTTATATCAGGATCTAGGGATGTAAGGTAATCAAGACCTTGTTGCGGCAAAACCCGCATTTTATTTTAATAACCACCGTCCATTTAATTGAAATTTAATAAAGATTTAAAAAATGATCACAGTCGTTGGTTACTTCCAAAATTTTTGCTCTTTTTGGTCATTTTGAACCATCCAGCAGACTTTTCTGGGTCCCTTGGCATAGATACAGACCTAGATATATCTCTATCATCTCTACTTCTCCTACCTGACCTACCATTACTACCCAGTGATTCTACTGAGAGACTTTTTGAAGATATCTTCTTGTCTTCTCTGTTACTGTATCTAGAATTCTCTCTAGGTAACTTGTCTTTTTTCTTATAAAGCGTTGAATTCGAACCCTTTACTAAATCATTGTTAGATTTTCGAAAAGTTGATGACGATAAATTTTCTTTACTCTTAGATTTTCTTGATAGGGTTGAATTCTGATTTCTGCGCGTTTCTTGTGCTTTCTTTTTCAGGGTAGAGGAGTTTTCTTTGCGACTAGAACCGTTTTTTGTTACTTTTTGCTCATATTTTCCGTTCTTAGTAGGTTTTGGATACTGAGTATAGTCTATGTCCATTGTTTCTCGGTAGTGTCTCGGTCGCCATGGGGCCAATACTGAAAATGATCTACTTAGCGTTTTTGCTTGTGGTTGCATACGACTGGAACTGTTTGATGCCAGTTCTTCCCTTGATGCAGCTCTTCTACCGTTTCGTAAGTAGCCTGGTCCAGGTATATCTCCAACTGAAAACAAAATGGTTTTAAATACTCAAAAAAGCATAAAACTATCAAATAAATTGTTTGTACTGGATATCTATTTTCAGGGCCGGCGGAAGGACCGGGCGACCTCCCGGTAGCTGCCGAGGAGGGGCGCCAAATTGGCACTTGTTTTTGTCGGCTTTGGCAGTATGGGGGGCCAAACTGGTTGGTGGCCCTTTGTTTTAGAGGTGATGAACTTTTTTTTGGTCGTCAACTTTTTGGCAGGGGGCGTTTAAGTGCTCGGGAGATGATTAATTTTTCTCTGCTCTGCTAAATAAGGGTGTTTTAATGAACAAAAATTGAAAAATTCGATTTTCTCAAAACTGGATTCACCAATTTTGCTCAAATTTTGTACGATAATAGTAAATTACAAACATAATAACATGCCATTACTAATTTTTTCCGAAAAAATCGTGTAAAGACGAAAAATACCTATTTGCAATTTTGGCAAAGGCGAATTAAAATTTACTTTTTTTGAAAATAAATGGAAATTGATTATAGAATCATCATATAACCCAAGTTTTTTTTTCATTTTTAAGGGAGCTAGCGTACTTTTAAAGGGCTTTTTAGAATATTTATCACTTCATATCTCAGTAACGGTTTAACTTATTAACATGAAATTTTTACTGGACTATAGAACCAATAAATGTAAGAATTAAACGTTTTATTAAAATTAGGTTTTTGACCAGAGGCGTAGATAATGGGTGCCTCATAATTTATATGTAAAACTGTAAGTCCGCCCCTGGTTAAATATTTATTTTTTTGTATGACATAAAATAATAATGTTTATTGGTTGCATGCTACAGTAAAAATTTCAAGTCAATAAGTTAAACCGTTCCTGAGTTATGAAGTGAATAATATTCTAAAAGTGTCCCTTAAACGTCTTCTAGCTCCCCTAAGAAGCCATTTAACACAAACTTTCATAGAAACTTTTTGTCTAACTTTTTGACGTAAAATCTGAATATCCAAAAAAAAAATTAAATATGTCATATTTTTGTTTGTTAAAATATATGAAAATCGTTTTTCTCAAAAACACATCGATAGATTTATTTAAATTTGGTCTTAAAAAGATGCCAAAGCTCTAAATAATTAAAATATAAAAAAAAAACTTGGGCTATGTGAAAGTTGAGCTAAAATTCGTTTCCAGACCGGGGTGTACCATTTTCAGTTAATTTTTTCAAATTTCTTACCGGTAGCCGCGTGCAAGTAGACAATACTCCTCTGTGACTGCTGACTGCTGTCACCCTCTGTCGAACTTTCAACAGAACTAACTTCATTCTTCCTTCTTCTGCCTCTATCGTCCCTTGATTTACTAGAAGTCTCCCGTGTCCTGTGATTCGGCGACATGGGGGGCTTTAAATTGATCTTTGACCCTTTGACGTCCCTGTCTGAATCGTTAGCCCTGTAAGAAATTTGAAAATGTTTCGTGAAATTCCGGGTAAATAAAATCTTTGTGTTGGTTAAAAGCCACTGGAAAAGTTGGCATCTGACCGCTTTATTACACAGCCACACAAAAAAAAGTCTGGTACGTTTGACGATTTGTATTTTGAGTCGCAGAATGCGAATCTGAGGTCAAAATAGCACCCGAATAGTCAGGATAATTATCTTTACTATTCAGATCATATTTACTAGAGATTTTTGAAATTAAAATTTAGATACAATTTTAAGGGGTCTTTCTACCTTCAAATTTAAAAAATATTTTGTTTTTAAACATTGTTTTTTTATATAGAAAGAAAAAAGATAGGATTGTGAAATTTTGTAGATGTTTATTTGTATTTAAAGAATACAACAAAATCTTTTTTAGATTTTTAAAGTGCCATTTTTTGCCACAAATCTTTTTTGTTTTTTAAATCCACGGGATATTATTCAGTATTGGTCCTATCTAGAAAAAGAATTTTTTTTGTAATAACAAAATGGCAGACGGTTTTCTTAAAAATCTAAAAAAAAATATGTTTGTATTCTTTAAATATAAATCAACATACCTACAAAATTTTACATTGATATATTTTTTCTTTCTATATAAAAAGAATGTTTAAAAACAAAATATTTTTAAAATTTAACGCGGCGTCTGAGCTGGCTTTTCTACCTCAAGAAAACAGTAGTATCTCAAAAATTAATAAAAACTTATTGCGTAATTTACAAATGTAGCTGTTTTCGACTTTGAGTTTAAAACTGCTCCCAATTTTGTCCTACCCTATAAAAAATTTCCGATGAAAACCGGTTCCAATACACATGTCAAAAGTCTCGAAATCTCGAGGCGTAAACCGCTGAGGAATTAAATGTACAAATTAGAAAAAATCTTGGGGGTAGTCTCTAAAGGAATGTGGGACCTTTTTAGGTAATTTTCAAGATTTTTTGAGGTTTACACCTCGCGAAATATCATGTAACTTAAAAAAATATGTAACTTCATAATATGAATCCAGCTGTATTGACAAAAACCATGTTTTTTATAAGAATACATTTTTTTTATTTGTAAATAATCTACAAATTAGCAAAAAATGTATGCTTATGAAACGACATGGTTTTTCTCAATACAGCTGGATTTCCAGATATACCAAATGAAATCTGAGAAAAGTTCATGGGATAAAAAAGTGTTTTCACCAAAAATCCCGATTTTTTTTATAGGGTTATAGGAATAAAGGAGCAAAATGGTGCAGGCTAGTTATAAATGAATACTAAGTATAACAAACATTACCTCTCAGAAATGTTCATCATAGACTTGTGGCTGAGTTTTTTCTGATGGCTAAGTTCAGGGGTTCGCAATTCCTCGGAGATGTTGTGCAGGTCTCTGGTGGATTGACTTCTGGTGCGATTTTGGCTGATTATGCCGGGGCGAGTCTTGAAAGAGGATTTATGTCGGATGCTGTCGTTCGATTCGATGTCGGTGTCGCCGAAGAAGCGGAGATTCTTCGTCGGCGTCGGTTTCGTGGGGGTTTCTTCTTCTGTGCTCGTGAAATTGCCTTCCTTTTCGTCCTGAAAAAATATATAAATTTAAAATGTTCGTATATTTTATACTGCCTAGATACTTGAAAGTGATTCAATTGATTATTTATTAACTTTTTTTTACTTTTCCCAAGGAAAGTCTTGCGTTAGTAAAAAATTTCGAAAAAATTTTATTGCTTTTTTACGTTTCTGGACGTTTTATATCCAAAAAATATGATTTCCGCCAAAAAAAATTCTGTCTGTCGGTCGGGCTGTGTCCGAGAAATTTCAAATTATTTGTGACACGATATCTCAAGAACGCTTTGGGCTAAATACTTCAAATTTGGACCACAGCTTAATTATTATTTTTCGTAAAAATCGAGTTGGGGTAAAGGGGTAAAATGGGGTAAAAACAATTTTTTTCGTTTATTTTTTGTTTTACGAAAAAAACTTTTTTTGAATTTTTTTTTTTTTTTTTGAAAAACGATTTTTTATTTTTTTTTATTTCTTGTGTTTTTGGTTTTAATAAACCTATGCCTATAGGGGAAACTATTATTTTGTTGGCAGCAGCACCATTATTAACCAATCAATTTAACATTGTTTGAACAAGGTTCTGAACTTATAGTTAACCTATTTATTTTTTTAACAGCATAGTCAAAAAAAAAAAAATCGGATTGACAGTCGACCACGACGTAACCACCTCCTTAAACAAATGCAAAGCATTTTCAAAGGACGCATCTTGGGCGAAAATTTGATCAAAGCCTTGCAAGGAAGCAAAATTTGGTCTGGTCTCGCGTGTTTCATAACCAATTTCGGGTCCTGCAAGGGACTATTCAGTAAAGCTTCTGCGACCGGGTAGCTGCGATCAGGTCGTCATGACCCTACTTGTTTTCCTCGGTCTCGCCAGTCGCCATTCTGTTAGCTGGCCATTTTATAAACAGCTGTTTGTTTGTTTGTTTGCTTGCTTGCGAGTTTATGTCTTTCAATCAGTATTAATAACTCTAAAAAGTCGGTTCTTTTAATGTTTCTGAGTTATCAAGCGTAAAAGGAGAATCTCCTCTTATTAATCATGAAGAAAAAAGGGTAAAAGATGTTTCGTTTGAGAGAGGTGGAGGGATTTCAAGCAATTCTAATTGAGTAAAACAGTGAGACACTTGTCACAGCGCAAAACCACGTGTTTCACCGTCAAATTCGTGACGAAGTAGTCGTGCGTCTACTCCCGGAGCAGTAAAGCGACCGGCGATCAAACGAACGGTGACCGGTATTTAGTAGTAACGACTCGGCAGTATCTAAGAAAACAGGCACATTTAGAATGCATTGGAGATGTCTCAACGACTCGGTCGCGGACACCCGGTCGCAGTCGTCAGCGACTTTTAAAGGAAACCGAAGCTTAACGCATATTCAGATAAAACCTCAGTTAAAACGTAATTAAAAAGTCTACCTTTTTGCTCTTTTTTCTCGACAATCTGTCCAATGATTTGAACCAGCTTCCATGCGTACTGCTTGGCGTTTTAACATTTCTCGGTGGCTGACTTCTTGGACTTGGACTAGGACTTGGGGTCGACAATCTTCTTCTGTTACTATAATCGTAGCCCTGAAAAGACAAAAAAAATAAATAAGGTTTGAAATTTTTTTCTTAATTCTGTTGACCATGGTTGACGGTAGATACCTTGGTTTTTAAAACAGGACTTGATGGACATAAAAAACTAATTTTATCAAAATTAATTAAGATTTAGAGGTCGCTATCAGTTAAAAACTAGCGTTTAAGCCTGTTTTTTAAACAGAAAACTCATTTAAACACGTGCGGTTTTTATTGATAACGCCTTCGCCAATTTTGTAAATTATGTTTTTAACTTTTTTTGCCCCACATGCCCCCCTTGAAATTTTTTTGTGGTTTCAGACTTTATTCACCAGCAGACCCAGGTTTCTGACGTGCATGCCAAGTTTCAGATTTCCAGCTGTTTGGGAAGTATAAAAACACTTCTGGAAAGACAGACAAACAGACACTTCGATTTTATCATACAGTGCCTGTTCGCTTCTCTTTAACTTTTGAACGGCTTAATATCTCAACCTGAAATTTGGAACACGTAAATAACATATGTTATTATGTTTGATATGTTTAGGGTGCACAGTAGTCGCAGGGGCAAGGGGGAATATTTTTTTTTCTACGACTGTAGAATGTAAGCAAATACACAAACTTTTCAAACACAGAATGAATCCATTCTAGCTCTAGATATGGTATGAATATTCCGTATCAAGTGTTAGAATGAGCACATGACATGTGACAGAAATCTGTAGCAAAATTAGCAAAAATGTATATATTTTACCATGAAATATTGAATAATTTAATGCAATTTAAAGTTTTGCGTTAAAATTACATATAGTTTATTAGTTTTTCTTAATATTTAACCAGTTTTTTATCAATTTAGTTCAAAAAATTAAAACTGCTCCATCTATTGGGAAATATTTAAAACTGATATCTGTCACAACAGTCTGACATAACCTTCAATGTTTGCATTATAATTTGTAAATATGTGCTAAAATTAAATGAAAATCTCTTTTTTAAGTACTGATTTGATAACATTATTAAATAACATTAATTGCTATATTTAAAAATATGTGTTTTGTTGCATTTACAATGTCGAGTTACAAAAAAAAACATTGTTTTTAAGCTTGTCCGCAGTTTAAAGCCATACAATGTTTCATATTTGCAGTCGAAGAAAAAGTATAGTCTACAACACGTATGGAATAGTCATTCCGCGCACGCGGGACCGTCATGACAAACTTTCCGCTCGTGCGAAATATTGTCTTGTTTAACTGGAACTTTACGCGTTAAAATTTTACTGGCGATTGATAGAATTCTATAGTGCACGGAGTCTGTCTGCCAGGAGTGTGATCTCGTAAATTTTTGTTTAACTTTTAAATACGGCTGCCGTTCTATATTACAGGACATTTATGTCCTGGAAACTCCCTGTGATTTTCACTATTAATAGTATATTATTCAATGAGCGTATAATAATTGCTATTAATCAATGAGGGTGAATTTCGGGACACGAGCCGAAAGGCGAGTGACCTAATCACCCGAATGATTAGTTTAGTTTAGTTCAGTGCGGGGTTCACAGCCCTCAACACCTGGTCCCTAGGAACCTTTGTATTATACGCGAGTAGAATTCTATACTTTATCCACGGTCATTTTAAATTTTAAACGATTTATTTTTACAGACCCGTGATTAATAGGCTTATTATTCACGGCCGTGAATAAATATATAAATTTAACAGTGTAGAGTAAAATAATACATCCTTTATGTCATTACAATGTATTAATGTTATTGCAGATGTTTTTTTTTATTTTCTTTTAAGTTATATTAATTTTTTATATAAAAAAAACACAACGAAGATTAAGGTGACTGGTTATAATAAAAACACGTTCTCATTGACATTTCTTTGCGTTATTATACTGTCGACCTATAAAAGACCCCCGTATCTCCATTTAACGCATAGCAACGTTTTCTCGTCAACTTACATACTTACATTTTGTTTAACCTCGTACTATTCTACTTAATTAAGCATCCCCTAAGTCCAGGACTTGTGTGGGCTAGTAGTAGAGGGAACCACCGGCTTTAATTGACTTTCGAATTTATAGGGAGTGTCCGTTTCACTTACACCTTCGCCAAGTTTCAAATATTAATTAACTGAAAAAGGCAAATTGGCTCCGGTGAGAATCGAACTCACGCTATTTTGGGTAGTAAACTCGTCAAGTACGACGCGGTAGTCCACTACACCAATCCTCCCACCCAACTGTAATATTTTGAAAACGCTGCAGCGCTCCATCGCGCTGGTATGCTACAAATGGAGATACGGGGGCCTTTCATAGACCGGCAGTATACTCCTCGCAGTTTGACAGGAGCGAAGTTTTATACGTTTAATTTGTACCACAAAAAAATGTCACAAAAATACACCAATGTGCGTCAGATACAATTAACCATCCACGGTTTTTCGTCTGCCGTGATAACCCTTGAAAGAAAAAATCTAAAAGACTTTTTTTAGGAAAAATAAGTAAAAGTGAAACTCTGATCAACATTTTTTCTAGCAAACATTATGTTATTAAAAAGATCAAACGTACCAAATTTAGAAAAAAATCCTTCACTTAACTCGATTTAACTTAACAAGATTTAACTCCAAACTGCACCAGAAAAAGACTACGTGCAGGAGTTTGCTATAGGGTGCGAAGGATTATGTATATTCACGGTTTATTTTCATGGACAAAATATCTACAGTGTGTCCCAGGATTGGTGAAACGACTCGTGTAAAAGGTAAAAAATTCTCGATTTAAATTTAGAATGTAAGCAAATACACACACTTTTCAAACACAGAATGAATCCATTCTAGCTCTAGATACGGTATGAATATTCCGTATCAAGTGTTAGAATGAGCACATGAAGTGCCATCTCTTGTTTATAAAATTAAAGAAAACTGTAGCAAAATTAGCAAAAATATATTAATATTACCATGAAATATTGAATAATTTAATGCAATTTAAAGTTCTGCGTTAAAATTACATAAAGTTTATTAGTTTTTCTTAATATTTGACCAGTTTTTTCCAATTTAGTTCAAAAAATTAAAACTGCTCCATCTATTGTTAAATATTTAAACCTGATATCTGTCACAACAATTTGACATAACCTTCCATTTTTGCATTATAATTTGTAAATATGTGCTAAAATTAAACAAAAATCTTTTTTAAGTACTGATTTGATAAAATTATTAGATAACATTAATTGCTTTATTTAAAAATATGTGTTTTGTTGCATTTACAATGTCAAGTCAAAAAAAACATTGTTTTTAACCATGTCCGCAGTTTAAAGCCATACAGTGTTTCAAATTTTCACTCGAAGAAAAAGTATAGTCTACAATACGTATGGAATAGTATTTCCGCGCTCGCGGGACTTTTTGTGCCTTTTATGTGACAAATACAACAAAAAGTTATTAAGAAAAGTTATTTAGAATCAACATCTAGGCCCCTATACCAAATTTCAAAATCCTCGTCCAACTATGATTTTTCATTTTTTTTTTAATTTTTACCAACATTGTAGCTTTTAAGTAACAGATGCATCAAAAAGTATTTCAAAAAAGTTGTTTTAAATCAAAGCCTAGGTCCGTATCCCAAATTTCAAAATTCTCGGCGAACTTTGATATATCACATTTACTTGTAGGTAATGTTTATTCCCCAAATCAAAGAATTTTATTTTTAACAAAGTTGGGTGAGGATTTTGAAATTTGGGACACGGACCTAGATTTTAATTTCAAGTAACTTTTCTGAATAACTTTTTGACGTATCTGTTACTAAAAAGCTAGTACAGTTGGTACCAACAAAACTGGAAAAGTGGGGTTATAAAAAAAAATTACATTGTGAACTATTTATCATTTGACAAATATTTGTTTACTTGTTAATAAATTTAGTGTCAATATTGTTATTACCACATCAATGTCAAAGTCAAAAAATGTTGGTGTATTTTTTTTAAATTGGGAGAGCTTTAGCAGAAAAACAAGAATACTCGAAGAATACTGGTGTAAAACCCATAATTATAATTTTTAAATTAAGGAACTATGAGGAATACCTAGTTGTAGGAGACTACTAGTAGTGTTTTTTAAAAATAAAGGTATTTAAAACAAGTTTATTAGATACAAAATATATTGATAAGGGGATTTAATAATAGACATTTTAGAATAGGGATATTTTAGAGCAGAAATACAGTAATTAACAATAGAGATACGCTTCAAAATCCAAATAGTATTTACTAAACACAAATGCTTAGAATAACATATGATTTTTGACATGGTTAAACTAACCTTATTTTTCAAACAGGCATAACCCCATTTAAATAATCCACATTCACACAATTAAATTTTATGGAAAACATGAAATTTTACTTAACCACACTTTTCCAGTTTTGTTGGTACCAACTGTATGTTCGAAAAAAATTTAAAAAAAAATGAAAAATCATAGTTGGCCGAGGATTTTGAAATTGATATAGGGGCCTAGGCGATGATTCTAAATATCTTTTCTTAATAACTTTTTGTTGTATTTGCCACATAAAAGGCACTTTACAGAAAGGTAGGTTTTTTAAAAACTTCCAAGGCATACTTGATTTTACAAAACTGAAATTATGTTAGAAATTAATCTATAATCAAGCAGGGCTGAACCCCAAGAAATGAATTTTTTTTACCTTTTACAAGAGTCTTTTCACCAATCCGGGGACACACTGTATATGCTATTAATAAATTCATACCTAATTAGTGCAATAATTTATGTGCAGATAAAAATTTGTAATATTTTTATTTTAATGTATCTTTAATAAGAATAATCGCATTTTAAACATTTTTGACTCTCAGCGGCTCAAGATATTTATTTCTGTTGCAATGTTTCTGTAGCAATTATTCAGTAGGGACAACATAAAATAAAATTAAGGCATGCAAGGATCGGCCATAAGAACTTGTTTTGATTAAATGAATCCGGCTGGAAGGACCAGATTAAAATTTATAGGTTTAATTTAATTTGACCAGCATAAATCGACAAACAAATAGTAGGTAAGGGAACGTTCAAGTATTACGTAACGCAAAAAGTCGTTTTCGAGCATTCAGAATTTCTTATGCTAAATATAAAAATTAGAATTAGCTGAAACGGATACCATTTCTAAATGGCCGTCTACGGGTGGCAATCATTTAAATAAAGGTCTGAAAACAGCGAAAGGGGGTCCGTAAAATAAATAGTAATAATAAATGGATAATTTTTTTTTAAGTCAAAAAATATCAACTTGCGGGGCCCGCATTGTAGGCCCTTCAAGTTCCTGATATACCATTAAAAATAAAAGGGCTTGGGAGAAAATGCTATGTCCCTAATAGGCCTCAATTTTGTGTAGGGAAATGCGGTTATGTACTTCGATTTATTTAAAAATCTAGCTTGTCCCTTATTCCTCCGAGGCCCATCATTTGTTCATATATGACTAACTTACTAAAGCGTGCGTAATAAAGAAAAATTAGTATTCTAAGGTAATATTGAAAAGATGCCGACTAAACTTGTACGAGGAATATTATTACTAATTTAAGGTTCAATCTAACCGTGAAGTTTTTTAATTATGTTATAGTTTATGTTAGAACATATTAAATTTAATATTTTAGGTAAGTTACACAAAAAAGTCCCCTTTTGCAAAGTTTTGCCAATTTATAAACAAAAAAAACTTCAGATTGACCGACTTTTTTACTTTTCAATCTTAAAGAAATAACTTTAAGTACACATAGGTGTGATTAAAAAGTACCTCACTCATCTGTAGATATAGAACAAAAGGTTAAAATTTTAAAAATCGTCAAAAATTACCCTTACTGTAAACATTGTTTCTGTTACCAGAACATTACAATAAATTGTAAAATTAAAATTCTACAGTAAATTTTTTGCTTTAACGGATGGTTTGCTGTCATTTTTTAAAATCCACTAAGAATTTGATCAGTGAAATGTCAGAATTATTTCTCACATTTCATTTCATTGATTAAGTTCTTAAATTAGGTTAAAGTTAATGACTGAATAAATCAAACTTAACTTTAAAACTGCAATTTTTTTTTAATACACTCTGCCGTAAAATTAACTGGACACTAGAAGTTTTCCACAATTTTAATGTTGATTTCCTAGCGAACTGCTCATGTGATTTTCATTTTTTTTTAACTGTAAGTTGACTCTTTAGTAACGATGCTATGGTAAAATTCTGTATTCTGATTTCAATTTGAGAATATACATACAGGGTGAAAAAGTAAGAAGAATTTTTTTTCCCCAAATTTGAGACACCATGTGGGGTGAATCAGCAATAACAGCAGATGTTAATTGGCATCAAACTGTAGTCCTATTTTTTATGAATATTTTGTTTTTCTATTCACGTTATTATCTCTGTTATTAACAAAGATACACTGTTTTAAAGGCAACGACTCGGATAAAATTAACTGGACACTACGTTTTTTAGAAAATTATTTTTATCCAATACATACAGATAATAAGACAATTACCAGCTTTATTTTAAATATATAAACTCAATAATAACCCCAGCGTGGCTTTTACTTTATTGAGAGGATAATTATTTATTTTACCCACTCAACTGTCACTTGTCAAATTATTTTCTTGTAAATGTCATTAAAATTTTTAATAAAAATATGAATTCCTAAGCTATTTATTGGATAAAACCTTGTATGGCACTCATGGGTAAACCGATATTGCCCTCTCGAAAATTAACCTGCTTGGCTGACGCCTCTCATGGGCAATATCTTACTTTACCCACTAATACCATAAATAACTATTAATTAAGTTATTAATATTGCAAAATTAAAAATTAAAATCGACCTGTCCGAGAGTTTTTTTAAATGACTGAAAAGTTAATCGGGTGATTCCAGACTTAATATAATATTGTATTTTAAAACTTAATTTTAACATTAATATTACGTTGTCGTAAACTTAAAGGTTAAAAAAGAGTCCGTTAAATTCTCTATGAAACATATGAATTTAATTTTAAAAAGTAGCGCCTCTATAACTTTTTTCATTGATGTTTTCAAAATTCTTATCGGACCTATTTATTATTATTAGTTGCACTCCAGGGTTTCCTATGTTATTTTTTCACAAATAATACGGTTCTTTTTGGTAGTTTTATTATTGTTAATTATTATATGTATTATTTGTAATATATCAAACACTATTAAAATATAATTAATAAATACGGTTCTTTATCTCGTTCTTTATCTCGTTCTTTATCTTGTTCTTTATCTCGTTTCTTAAGGTATCTAGGGTTACTCGATGGGTTTTTGCTTTGCCTAGTTGGTTTATTAGTGCGGTCTGGGCTTTTTTTTTTGGTCAGGTGAAAACTTTCAGAATCCGAAACGGCTAAACACCGAAACACCAGACAAAGTAACAACTGATCGAGTGACTCTAAAATTATCGTGTACACAAGATTTGTGACATAAGGAGGGACGGACAAAAATAAAGTTGTTTAGAAATCGATAAAAACATTAATAGGGTAATTTTTGAGGAATTTGGAAACCCTTTAGGTAATTTTTATCGAAGAGGTACGTTTACTTGTGGTATTACACATTTAACAACTTATAATAATTGACTATTTACTCCAACAGTCGTAATATGTCTACAGAGAGGATGATGTCTAAAAAAAGACTGAGAAACTCGAAGGATATTATTTAAATTAGGGTCGGGATGTAAAATTAGATTGGTCATAAATATGTCTATAAAAGAATCGGCAAATATTTTTAATTAGAAATTTTCAAACAAACAAGTATTTTTTTATTTAAACATTAGGCTAACATTTTTGGTTAATTGGATTCTTCTAAGAGGGATTTTTATTTATTTATTTTATGTTAGTTTTATCGTATTTATTGCCAGATCAAAAAATTCAGTACGAGCCGCTTCAGTGGTTTATTTGCAAAACGAAAATTGTTTTTGTTCTCAACTGATATATTTTTTCTTTCTCAGATATGTAAGGTAAGTGTCCCAAATATCGGACACTTAAGAAATAAATGTCCCAAATATCGGACACGAGCAAAATTAAACTTTGATAATAATAATAATAATAATAATTTTATTTATCCAATTCTAAGATACAGGTATAATAGGTAGGACACGTCAGTATAACAAAATATAAAATGCTTAACTCTATTACAATACATTAAATGTAAAAAAAAAAAAAAAAAATAATCAAAAAAAAAACAAGAGAAAAAAAACAAAAAACAAAAAACACTTTGCATTATAGTAATAAAGTAGCACAATTTTTACAATGGTTAACAACAATAATATTTATAAATAGTTTAAAACTTTAGTTTAGAAAACACTTTGTATTACAGTAATAAAATAGCACAATTTTTACAATGGTTGCAATAGTTAACAACAATAACATTCATAAATAATTAGTTTAGAAACTCGTCTATGCTATAACAATTTTTCTGTAAAAGCTTAATTTTTAGTTTACTTTTAAATGTTTTTAAATTGGGGGATGCCTTCAGATCATTATCTAGTTTATTAAAAAATTTACAGCCATTGAAATAGAAACTTTTTTGATACAGCGTCGTGCGATGACGTGGAGGCTGCAATAAATCTCTATTTCTGGTATTATAATTATTTGTATGGCCAGCTTCCACAAAATAAGATTTGTTTTTATAAACAAAGAGACATACCTCCAGAATATATAAGTCTACCACAGTAAGTATTTTTAGTTCTTTAAAAACCCTACGGCAGCTATCTCTATAATTTAGTCCCGCAAGTATACGCAATGCATATTTTTGTAATATAAATATTCTATTAATGTGTGTACAGTTTCCCCAATGCAGAATACCATATTTTAGGTGAGAGTGAAAGTTGGCATAATAAAGAGTCAACATAATATCTCTACTGCAGTGATTTGACATAAATTTAAGTGCAAAACATGAGCTGCTTAGTTTTTTACAGAGTTCATTGATATGAAGATTCCAATTTAGATTGGCATCAAATGTAACACCTAATATTTTTGAACTAGGACTGGAGATAAGTTGCAGATCTGCAGTTTCATATAAAATTAAATTTTCCTTTTGTTGTATAGTAAAGTATATAGCTGCCGTTTTAGATTTATTTAATATTAGCTTGTTTTTATTTGACCATAAAATAATTTGATCATATACTTCTTTTGTTTTCTTTTTTAATAGATCTATACATTTTTCGATTATTAAGATATTTGTATCATCGGCATAGCATACTACCACAATGTTATTTTTAAGTAAGAATGTAATTAGGTCATTGGCAAAAATAATGTAGAGTATTGGTCCCAGTATAGACCCTTGTGGAACACCCTGTTTTATATCCATGCTATTACTCGAGACGTTATTAAACTTTACAGTCTGTGTCCTTCCATACAAGTATGAGATAAACAGTTGCAGAGCAATCCCTCTAACCCCATACCTTTTTAATTTTGCAATTAACAAGTCATGGGGCACCAAATCAAATGCTTTGGAAAAATCAAAAAGTAAAGCAAGAACTTGCAATTTAGAATCAAGTGCATTGACAATTTTTTCATTGAAAAAACTAAGAGCACTTTCTGTACTTTTATTCTTTGTGAAACCATGTTGATGGGGAGATAATAAACTGTGTGTAGTAAAAAATGAAACTAACTGATCTTTTATTGCTAACTCGAAAATTTTAGAAAAACTTGGCAATAAACTAATAGCCCTGTAGTTTTCATAATCCTTATGACTTCCCTTTTTATAAACAGGTTGAACTGTGGCTATTTTTAACTTGTTTGGAAAAATTCCTGTTTTAAGCATTAAATTTATAATAAATGTGAGAGGTTTACTTAAAATATTTTTACATTGTTTAATTAGGTTGTTAGAAATATTGTCATATCCTGTGGCATTTGAGCATTTTAATTTTTCTATTAGTTTGATAACATCATCTATAGATAGGGGATTAAAATTTAAATTTTTGTTATGAAGTGGTATATTTGAATTTAAAAAATGTACATCATTAGTATCATTACTTGGTTTTATGGAAGTAAAGTGTTTATTAAATAAATTAGCTGCTTTTTTACTCGAAATATTGTTACCATTAACTTCTATATTAATATTTGTTTTATTTTTATCATTTTTTTGCAGTTTTTTTATAATACTCCACATTGTTTTTGTTTTACACTTTGATTTTTTTAATTTTTCATCATAATATTGTTTTTTTGCCTCTTTTAGTTTTTTTTGATATATACTTTGAATTGATTTTTTAAGCTCAGTATAATCTGGATAAAGTTTAGACATATCACTGCAGGCGGTAAGCCTTTTTTTAATATCAATTAACTCCTTTGTAATCCAACCCTGACAATTATTCTTTCTATTTGTATTAACACGTTTTTGTGGAAAACTAGCCTCAAAATAATATGCTATGATAAGACTGAAAGCATCAAATGCTTTATTTGGACAAGTTTGATTATAAACATCCTGCCAATTTTCATTTAAAAGAAAATCATAAAATTTGTTATTGTTTTGTTGGTTATAAATTCTACAGTATCTAAAATTATCATCAATTGTATTTTCCATATTTACGTTTTTTTCAGTTTTTATTGATTGGGCATAGTGATCAGATAAGTATAGATTTAATACTGTTGAACTATATTTTTTTACATTACAATTTACTAATATATTATCAATACATTTACTTGAAGTATTTGTTACTCTAGTAGGGGATTTAATAGTTACATTAAGGTCGTACACATTTAAAAGATCATTAAACATTGAGACTTTATTACATTCAGACATAAAATTTAGGTTAAAATCACCCCCTATGACTAATTGCTTATCAAAATTGGAAATTTTATTAAATAGTCCATTACATAAACTTAAAAAAACTGAGAACAAATCGGCTCTGTCAAAAGGTGGCCTATACATAACTAAAATTATTACCTTTTCCAATTCAACACAACAACACTCCAGAACACCCTCCATACAATACTCATTTACAGAAACAATTTTGTAACTAGACTTAACATTGTCATTTTTGTATATGGCAACTCCACCTTTTTCTAAATTTTTTCTACAGTATGAGTCAATTAAACTAAATTTTTCTAACTTGATCGAGTTTAGTTTTTCAGTAGTTTGATGATGTTCTGATATAAGAAGTATATCACAAGTTTTTTCGCTAAAAGTACTGTCCAACATTAAAACCTTATTTGAAATACACTGTATATTTTGATGTATGATTTCTATACCTTGGTTTACGAAAAAACTGATTTCGACTTTGTGATTCTTGGTTAGTGTTTCTTCCCAGGATAACTGTTTCTATTTTGTTACTTTCAGATTTTTTAGTATTTTTGCTTAACGTAGGCTGCTTTTGTTTAGATAGGTAATCAATATGCTCCAGGATATACTTCACCATACGATTTTTGCTAATGATTTTAAATTTTCCATTTATTTCACAATATTTTATGTTGTCTGTTGTATTTAATTTTTCCAAGACGTCTTCCAAATACAGATTAAAGTTAAGAATGTTGCTTTTAAATTTATTTTCATGAACAGGTATTGAAAATATTAAAAAGTTTGTATGCTTACATTCTTTAAGGGTATTTATAATAAATCGAAACGATGGATAATGCTGATTTTTTATATCATTGTGTCCTCCTATGATTATAACTAGATCACTCGTAGTATATTCTTTGGTTAAATTTGATATATTTTCCACTACATCCTTAAGCTCTGCTCCAGGTTTTAAAATTGAACTAATGTCAAAAGAATTTGTTTTTTCCTTTTCGCGTAATAACATGTTTATGTTTGCACCATGCTCGTCAGATAATATTAAGATTTTATTTTTTTTGGTTTCCTTATTTTTCAAGTTATTATCATTTATAAATATAACATCGTCATGCGTAGTTCCTAATATTTGATTTACATATGTTTCCTCTACATTCCTAGTCAACTTTTTTTCAGTATTTATATTACTGACGTCAGATTGTGATTTTTCCATTTCTAGATTTTTTGTTTTGTCTAAGTGGCTTACATTAACAAAGACTACATCATCGTTTGAGTCTTCTCGTATTTGATTGACATCAACGTTATAATTATGGGCTTTCAGTTCATTATTTCTAATTTTTTTCATTCAAGTTTTTGAGAGACTGAATAGTTTCCCTCGCATTTTCTTTTTCAGCGTTCAGGTTTTCTATTTTGTTTTGTAAATTTTTGTTAAGGTCACAAAGCCTCATTATGTACTCCATGTAATCATTCATATCTTTTTTTATTTCATTGCATTTTTCGCAAATATTAACTTCAGTTTTATTCGATAACTTTTCTTCCAACATTGTAATAACATTTTCCTTTTGTTGGAGATCCTCTAAATACCGCTCCTCCGTGTCATATGCTTCTTTTTGAAAGATGCTACTTGTTCTTCTTATTTTTGCTATGTGAGTATCTTTTAGGTTAATTTCTTCTTCAAGTTCTTTTATTTTTTCTCTCAATTGTGGCACTTCATCGTTACCGTTGTTGTATTCTTGTTTGCATTTTCTTGAACAAATAGTTTTTTTATTTTCCAGATATTCAGCTTCATTCTTCTTGCTCAAACAACTTTTGTGAAACAAACCGTGGCAAACTATGCAACACATTGTTGCACTAGTTTTCTGGCAACAATTAAATCTATTCATAATTAGTTCTAGTACGAAAACATATATTTTATAAAATATTTGTGCTGAGAAAGTTGTCTATCGTTTTAAGGTCTGTGGTTTATTTATGATAAGTACAATATAAACAGAGTAGGTACCTACTGGCCGAAATAACCGTTTACACATCGATTTAATATCACTAAAACCTAACTATTAACTGCATTTTGAATACCATGATTGCACTCATTTAAACTAATATATCGTCGGCTTACAAGTAAAAGGCACTAAGTCACTTTTTTGCAAAAATGGGATTTTAAACATCTACTTAATACTCTTAGTACATAAATAACTATAAACGTTTTGAAACTAAATTCGACAACAAAAAGTAAAGTACAGGCAACAGAAAAAAAAACTTTAATAGTTATTTATATACCAAGGGACTAAACTGGCTGTTTTTGTCCCGCTGCATGAGTGAGGGAAACAGAAATGCAAGGGACTAAAACAGCCAAGTTTAGTCCTGAGGTATATACACTATTTTTTGCAGGAACAAACATAATTTACGTAGGTAGATAAAATAAAAAATTAAAAACCATGCGTCTAAAATCGGTTGTTTTATTTTCGTAATTTAATCAAGATGGCTGTAAATTGCGAAAAGTCAGTTTCATGGCTATCGCGACTTCAACTGTTTTTTAATATGGTTGACACAAACGTCAAAAAAATGGACGAAGATGATAAATTTTAAGTTATGTATAAATTGTTATAACAATGTTATTTTTAAAGGTTTTCTTGGTTAAAATCAAATAAATTGGCTTGAATAGCTAATTAATTACAAAACATCACCAAACCTAATTTTTGAACCAGCAAAGCACATAGTAAGTATAATATTTTAATATTATCAAGGTTTCCGTGATTTTTATTCCCTTGGGAGAAAAACGGCAAGTTTAGTCCCGAAAATGAAAGCGTAAAATTAAGTTTTAGTCTTGTTCGTGGAAAAAAATATATATTTGTACATTAATTACTATCGGATGTACATTTTCAGTTTTCATATGTATTCATTTAATGAAAAGAAAAATTACTAATAAAATGAATTTTTATTAGTAAAACTAATTAAATAATAATCAATTATTGATATTGTTTTAATATTAAATAAAATGATTAATATAAGTATGCGTCCTAAATACCGGACAAGTTGTGTCTTATTTTTCGGACTATGTCCTAAATATCGGACTAGTTGTGTCCCAATTATCGCACCATGTATTATTATTATTTAAATAAAAAAATTAAAAAAGTATTTATAAAAGCTTTAAATTTTCCATGTCCATATTTATTTGTTTATGTATTTATTTATTGTAAATGTGTCTTTATGTATTTTTTAAACATTTTATTATGTTTTGTCGAATTATTATTATTAACCAAATTTTATTATCTTAACTATAACATACTAGTATGGCTTGAAGAGTGTTGTTTAAATGACTTCATAGTTAGTTGGTAAAGTAAAAGTAAAATCTTTTTCGATATTAAAAAGTTGATTGAGTTGTTTATTTTGCGATATTTGAAATTGAGAACCAAAAATGAGGTCTACAAGGAAAAAAATAGGCTTGTCCTAACTTTGCAAGAACATTTTTGCATAAAGCTTATAAATTACTTACTTTTATTTAACTCTTTTATAATAGGTACCTACATTATCCACGAATCATATGTGACGATTATTTAAAATTATTTCAGTTTAATCCGTTCTTGTACAAAAAAGTGCCTGGCAAAACAATCTTACAAATATTTTTAACGTCTGGCTTACCCAAAAAAAATATACCTAACCTATTTTTTCCTCCTCTTGTCCGAAAAAATATGATTTGGAGTGAACATAAATATAATAGAAAACGATAGAAATACTTACTATGTGAGCAAACCACCTAGGGCACGTGGTTACTACGAATAGTTAGTGTGACGTCATTGTTTGTTATAGTTAAGTAATAAAATGTGTGTAGTATGCTATTCTTCATACTAGTATGTTATAGTTACGATAATAAAATTTGGTTATTGTCGTAAAAAATATAGTTTTATAATTTTAAGCCAAGGGGTAAACCGCTGACAAAATTTTGTACACCTTCAAAAAGTCCAAAGATTATATCAAGTTTATAAAATTTCCTCCGAAAAGGAGGAAATCTTTAAAGATTTCCTTTAGATTACCTCCAATTTGTACACCTGAATTCCTCTTCGGTTTACCCCTCGTTTTAAGCTTTACAGATCTGATAAAAGCATGTATTTAAAACGTTTTTTTATTATAAATTTTTATTGTTTGATAGCTTTTTTCATGAGAGTATTCTCGCTCGGTGGAAAAAATCTTTAAAGATTTCCTTCAGATTACCTCCAATTGGTACACCTGAATTCCTCTTCGGTTTACCCCTCGTTTTAAGCTTTACAGATCTGATAAAAGCATGTATTTAAAACGTTTTTTTATCATAAATTTTTATTGTTTGATAGCTTTTTTCATGAGAGTATTCTCGCTCGGTGGAAATGGCTGGTTTTGATAGTATTTTCATCGAGAATACAATTTATATATATGTAGTATGCTGTACTGATAAGTGAAAATACCATACCCCTACGATGGTTTTTTACCCCTCTTTTCTCTAATCTAAAATCGTGCTTATTGTTTGCTTTTTAATTTATAAAATATAATTTATTTGTGGATTAATACGTTGTAATTAAGAGGTATGTGTATTAAATATAAATTATATTCTCTCCCTAAATATCAATTCGTGATACTAGGTTAGGTACCGGTGCTTTTTTTTTCAAATTTTACTCATATTAATCCCAATTTTTGGAAAATGCAACTCCTGCTAAAGCAGTCGTTGCATTATCGTCATTGGGATTAATATTCGTAAAATTTATGTAAAAAACCACCGATACCTAACATAGTATCACTTATGATATTACCCCTGAATATACCTACATAAATCTTTAAACATCCTTTGTGTTAACCCTTGTAGTAAGAATTTGCCTAGCACCTTTGATTTATATCTAGATCTTCACAATGTTAGATAAATGTTTATTTTGCTTTCGTTTCGTATTATACGTTCATTTGACGTGATAAATTATAGTAATATTTTAAACGATTACTCATAATAAAACAATAAATTCAGCTATATCTTCCACGGCGAACGCGGACTATTATTGTACTCTTCACAGCGCATTTACGCGCTAGAAGAGTATTATACTAATACTTTTTATTTTTTAAAATTGTCAAAATTGTCAGAAAACGTCCTATACAAAAACATTCTTGGATACAAATATTTCATTAAAAAACAAGCCGTGAAGATATGTAATGCTACGAATTCTGTTATATAGTCAAACCGTCTCAAATTTTGATATTTTGTAATTTCGGGGGTAAACATTAAATTAGGAAAATTGCAGCCAAATTAAATGACCAGTTTCGGAGAAAAACGCTTTTAAAACTCTAATTTTATAACAGATTTTTTGACGTATATTAAGGTTATTTTTTACTTACGTAAATATTAACTTAATTAGCCGTTTTAAGTTTATTGTACTATATTACAGGCAAGATAAATATTACATAAAAGGCTTTATTATCATTTACTTACATGTGGTTCTATAAAAATTTTAAAACTTTGTGAAACTTCCACATGCTGGCATTTTCCACGTGTTTGCTAATTATCTGCATATTTTCTGTTAGATTTTAGCTTGATTATGTTGAAACATGGTTTGGTACATCGACAAATATTTTATAATTATATATTTTAGATTTTTCAAAGTTAAGTCTGAGGCTTGACAAACCTGTCATCATATTTTCATAGGTAAAATATATTATTGAGATTGCCTAGCAACAACTTTTAATAAATATTACTATAAAGGGTTTACTAATGAATTAAGTTGTTGCTAGGCAATCTCAATAATATGTTTTCCATATGAAAATATCATGAGAGATTTGTCAACCATCAGATATTGTTTTGAAAAAATATATCAAGAAAATCTAAAATATATAATTATAAAATATTTGTCGATGTACCAAACCATTAATGGAGTATAATAAACTTAAAACGGCTAATTATTTACGTAAGTTAAAAAATAACCTTAATATACGTCAAAAAATCTGTCATAAAATTAGATTTTTAAAAGCGATTTTCTCCGAAACTGGTCATTTAATTTGGCTGCAATTTTCCTAATTTAATGTTTACCCCCGAAATTACAAAATATCCAAATTTGAGGCAGTTTGACTGAGGTCCAGGAACCCCCCTATATGTGTGCCAGGTTCTTTAAAAAAATATAAAACAAAAAAAATTACATTTTTTTAAGGGATCTTTTTTGAAAAACGAAAAGTTGCTTAGATGTATTTTTTCATCTTATCTATGTTTTGAAGTAATTATCAAATTTGAACTATGCATAGCTTAAATTTTACATATCTCACCGCGTAAAATAATAATAAATTTTAAAAAGGGAAGTAAAAAAAATTGCATTGTGAAAAGTGAACATTATGGAATCCGAAGCATTAAATATCTTCACGGCTTATTCTATATAGTCTTTATAATTCATACAAGGTAAATGTCCCAAATATCGGACACGACCCAATTATCGGACACTTTTTCACGTTTTTACAAAAAAATAAGATATTTAAGTAATAAAATCAAACAAATATTTTTTATTTGAAATTATGAACATATTTGAATCACAGCGTTGAATCATTTGCTACTTATATCGTATTCTTTTAAGCCCTAATAAATAATAAACAGTCATGTGTCAGCAGCCACGAAATATATAGCATTTTTCTAAGCAAAGTAAGTAAGCTCACGTTTAACTGAAAAGTGATATTTTTAATATTAGTTATTGTTAAAATGTCTATCAAACTAATTCATAATATTGTAGTTTTATACCAATTTAAACCATTTTTGATGTTATTTTTAACATATTTTTATATTAATATGCTGTCCGATAAATAGGACAATAAAATAAAGACAGTTCCATATAGCACTTTCTTTCAAATAAGCCGTTTATTAGTCATTTTTAATAACTGTCCGATATTTGGATCTATCCTATAATATTGTAAGACCTAAATATCGGTCACCATAATTTAATGCAAAGTCCATGGACTTTCAATATTATCTGAATGATTATTTGATTGAGTATATCGCTATTGTTTTTTGTAGATCTCAGCTATAGTTAATTTTAATCATGCAATTAAGCTGTTCATATTTATTTATTTATTTAAATGTTTAGAGTCGTTTTGGGACTTTACAAGAAAGTATTTTATACCATACTAGACTGTCGACTGTACATAATAAAAATAATTTTTAAATATAATTACAAAAAATCGTTATTTCAATTCTCTCATTAATTTTAAAGACACATATTAGTCAAGTAAAAGCCTATGGGCGGTATAGGTATTCTATACTAATAATAATAATAATAATAATAATATAAAATTTTATAATGTTTTGTCATAAAACCTGCAGCAAGTAAGTTTATAAAAATGAGAAATATATACATTTGCATTATATTAATTATTTATTTATTTTTTTATTAATTTATTCATTATACATAGTCCGATAATTGGGACACAACTAGTCCGATATTTAGGACATTCGTGTTTTTTTTCGTATTTTACTTAATATTAAAAAACTATCAAAATAAATATATATTAAATAACTTTTTTTGATAAATAAATAAATTTGAAAACTAGAAATATACATTAAATTAAATTAAGGTTCATATGTAATTTTAACACACCATCAAAGTCCGAAATTTCTCTAAAGTGTCCGATATATGGGACCGTTACCTTAGTAACTATAAAACGCTTGTAATGAGAATTATCTGGTTTTATACTTTCCAGTAGACCATTAAATCCAAAAATAAATATCTCTTAGAACTAATATACCTAAGTGGTGGTTCTACGACAAGCG